>CM041781.1:220128182-220322980 GCA_023374045.1 Limonium bicolor
ATATTATCCATCTTATATCAAAGTCTCATGGATATTTCATTATAGATAGATTTTCTAAATCAATACCCATGAATGCAATACTCATGTGATCATTATTTGATGTATCACATCATATAATATCTCAAAGGTCTACATGGTAAAAAAAATTCACCCATATTCAATCCATGATATTTCAAGGGGGTATAAAAATTCGCATTCACTTTTTGAATGATCTCGCTATATCTTATATGAAACTATTGTCACCCGAGTAAGAATCTAGAAGCTCTTAATAGTTGAGAAAAGTAGTGATTCTACATCACTTACCCATTTTTTTCGTTTCATAATGTCACCCAAGTAAGAACCTAAAAGTTCTTAATAGTTTAGAAAACTAGTGATTCTATATTACTTTCCCCATGGATGACCCATTTTTCCATTTCATATAATAAATATTTTATTGTACACTAACTGCTCATTAGTGATCCCCCCTTTGGGTATTATAGGATTGAGTTCTACATTATATCAATTATTTAACTTGACACTTTTTATGTTTGTTTTCCCATCAATATGAGCATACTTTATCATTAAATAAGTGTTTCTTCGATATATATTCTAATTCACTCAAGGAACATAATGAAGAGCTTTTAAAATTCAAGACCCACAAGAGCAAGCTCACATTCGTCATAGCCTCTTATAGACTATAGATTTGTATACAAAACTTTCTCAGGTTGTATATTGTAACACTGTCGATTAAGTATGACGTTTTGTCATTCAATGACTTACAATACGTTCTTGAGTCTATTATAGATTGCAAAAATGGTCCAATGTACCATATTTTATTCCTTTAGAGTATGAATAACCAATACCCATAGGATTATTATTAAACATCTTAAAATTCATATACTCTAGTGCGTCGTTCGCACTTTATAAAATTATATTAAGGGTCTCACCTTAACACTTTTTCATCAATAATGTCATCCTCTTAACAATATCCTTCGGGATATGTGGTGCACTACCATGATGTCAATTGTAAACATTTTCCTTTGATACACGGTCCAACCATGTACGGATGTACAATAATCTGTCATAGATTATAACATCTTTTATAATTGACATTTACAAGATAAATGGTCATTTTCATAAGCTAATTCAAGCTCTTAGGTCCATGTTATCAAATAATCTTACAGATAGATCCTATCAAAATCCACCTCTAGCTCGACTTCTTTCACAATCATGCAAGATACACATTAGCATTTCAGAGCTTGGGTAGAAATTCATTGGGAAAAACTCTTTAATTTTCCCATTAATAATTCACACATATAAATCTTTAATGGTTACTTGGGAGACCGTGTAACTTATACCAAAGTTACTTTGTATAGAGTTATTTTTCTCTTCATATTCTATCTGGCATTTCAAGAGCTTTTACAATTTGGTCCAACCTTATACCAAATGTTGATCATTTTTAAATCAACCCACCTCAAATGCATAGTCTTGCATGAGAAGAAAACAATAACTTATCATTCTCACCTTCCATGTAACTATCTTGAACGAGGGAGTATAAGGATATCACAACTTTCAACGTACCTCAAGAGCATCATTTTGCGTGACAAAAAATACTACTCTATAATTCTGAACCTCCAATGCATTTATCTTATACAACTGAGTAATATGATCCTTTTATTTTTTATCCTCCAGTGCACTCATATTGCACGAGAACACATACATATCTTATAGTCCCGAACCTCAAGTGCATTCATTTTTCATGAGAAAATATTTCAATGTTACCTTAAATGTATTCATCTTGCACGAGGTAGCATAATCATTAACCTCAAGCGCACCATCTTGCACGAGGTAATATTGTAATTTTTTAATCTCTATTTCGGTGATTACATTAGGAAATTCTTAACCTCGAGTGCAACATCTTGCACGAGGTAATATCACTTATTTTTATACAATCTCAAATCATATACGGTAATTCAAACTCGTTATTGTGGTAATACTATTTTTCATCATAAAATAAGATAAATTAGACGGAAGGAATCATATCATGTTAGATGGTTCACTTTTCGAGAACAAAATATATAACGTTGGATAATACTTTGAGAAAGTGATATGCGAAAATCATTATACCTCAAAACATAATAGTTCTTTAGCGATTAAACTGATAATTCTTCAAAACTATAGCAATATATTATCATCAAAGATCTCGTTTTACTTTTAACGTGTTTTCTACTTTTGCTCAAAGGTTCCATTTCATAAAAGAAAGGTGAAACTCCATAAGCATTTAATCAATATTCCTCTTTTTCTTTTGTAACATATCTCTTCCTCTGTTTTCCACCAATCAAAGAGTGTCACTTTCTTTCATAATATAATAACTAGTGCAATTTACAAGCTGCATAACAAATATAAAAGAAAGATATAATGACTTCTTCTTTAGTTTAAAACACATACGTACGTACAAAAATTGTTACCAGTTTTGACTAGCTTACCTGGTTGTTAATATAGTTATGCCGGTAAAATTGACTTAACTTACTTACCCTTTTGAATTTGATATAGTATACATCAAATGGCTTCAACATTTATACTCTTCGGCTGCATAAATTAAAAAAGCACAACCATTTCAATAGGATTAGGAAAAACAATAACTATCACCTAAAAAATGGCAATGAGGAAAATGACTCAATATCTTTGTCGTGTATGACAGAGTGAAGAATGACTTTTAGTAGAGTTTGTCATGCTGATAACGTGTTATAAAATTGATAGATGTGAGTGAGGGAGTATAGGAGACGAGGAAGGAGGAAATAGACACAATGTTTTCGATGTTTCTTGCATTCCATATCACGTCCTTATATAGCATCATTTACCGAGCCTTTAAGTGACCCATTACTAAGATGGGAATACAAACATCAACAGTCTTTGACGGTTACACAAACAAGGAGTCTAGGGCCGATTTTCAAGAGTTACACCAGTCTAGGTGGATGAAATGATATGCGGATACACACCCACTAAATAGGGTGATTTACAACAGTTTGCACAATTTATCTATGATTAATACAATGAAATTTCAATCTCGTATAAAAAATAATTTGTAAACTCTACACCCATAAGAAAATAGAAAGTAGATTTGTTGCATTAAAACAGGATGGCTATCTCATGTCCTTGGGTGCTAGCTTTTGTGGGCTGGCAGAGCGTTCTTGATCTGGTGAAGGGACTCCTCCAAATCATCACAGAGCCGGAGCGGATCAGACACAACTGATTCATCAACAGAGACGACTATAGTCATCTTATCACCGTGGCTCTGAAAGTGGATCGTCAGTGCCTGCAAATGAAACCGAAAGATAAGAGATAATGCAACAGATTAGAGGACTATCAAGAGTTCAAAAGCATTCTATCTGTTTTAAGGAAGAATAAAATCCCAAAATTCTTTCAAGTATTGTGGTAGAATGAGCATATATACTATACCTGTGGGTGACCATAGGCAGTGGGCGCAAAGAAAGCTATGGGATGGCCATAGAAACTGATATCCTCAGCAGGTCCAATCACATTTGAGAAAGACATTGTGGTGTGCTTAACTACTCTGTGTGACAAAGCAGCAACTACCTGTACGATTGATTATACATATATTTGATATAAGCCATGAATAAGAGCAGAGCAAGGTATTGAAGGAAAGAAACTCATTAGTGGGTTGGTTTTATTACCTTCTCTCCGAATAATTTTAGGATAATGAGAGCACTGGCATAGGTAAGCCTTGATTCAAGAGAGTGTTTTTTCTGATCGATGGTGGCCTTGGCTTGGCGTATGTAATCCAATGGATCATCCCTTAAAGCAATATGGAATGGGAGAATTATGTAGCCAATCTTGTTACCCCATTGGTAGTTTGACCCTTTCTCCATCATGTCAGCTAATTCCTAACTAAATTGAAGAAGTAGTTAAATTTCTATAATAAGAGTTGAATATATACATATATATAGATGTTCAAATGTTATTTAAAATGAAAGGAATACAAAACGTGGGTCAATGAAATGAAGAATTAGTTATAAAGTAATTAAAGAGAGATGAAGGTACCTGAATTCCACTTGATGGTCTTACATTCACCAAAAGACATGCTCTTATACGAAGGTTCTTGGGAATGTTGTCTTGTTTCTGTTCTGCTCCTTGAATTTGGTTGGCAATATCACCTTGCACATTGGAAATTGAAGTTGCTAATTACATAATGACTCCATTTGACAAACAGTTTCTGGGATTACTTCTCTCTTTTATAACATTCAAATAGTTAGCGTCTCACCACTGCTAGAACATTGTCATCAAACAAATCAAACAGAATTATATGTCACTTGAAGAAAAAACAGGGGTAGACAACAAAGGCAGGCAGCTTACCATATCTCCTATTGAGATAACGAGACAAACCAGCTTGTATCAATCCCATCATTACATCGTTGACGGTCTGATGAAGTAAACATTAAACAATAAGTAAAAATTCATCTTTATCCCAGTAAAAAACTAGAAGAAACTAATTAAGTTCGTTTATTTGAATCTCCCAAAGTTACCTACCGCATTCATCTCATTTTTCACAAGCTTAATATCATCAAGTCCAACTGTTCGATGCACTACCCTCCTCCGATTATGTTCAGTCCCCGGTGGTGCACTGATCGGAGTATTGCTAGTATCCTTGAACACCAACATTGTTGCTAGAACTGCAACATATGAACTGTGGTATACCAAAGCAACCTGAGTACATATATCATTGATCAACCAACAATCTCCACATCGGCTTCTGTGTGGTTCTCTTCTTCTTCTTTTTCTTGTTGGTGATGGAATTAGGTAGTGTGGGCAAAGAATTTGGGTCTGATGTCTTCCGTGCACAAGCAAGAGTAGAGATGTGAGTGAAATTCCATCACCAGTGAATGGTGCATTTTCAGTACAGCTATCCCATTTGCATCACTTGTCTTGATGTTGAGAAGATGAAGTTCCCATAATGGTTTGGTGAAATCTATTGGTATGGCTGTTAGATCAGAAACGTAGTGTTCTAGGAATTTGTCTGGTGCGTCCATGTCTGGATTTAAATCGGGTACAATTACATGATCATCCATGTTTACTTGGGTTCGAACCCATGTTTTATTGCCGCTTTCTTACTGGTATCAACCACCTATCATTCATTCATTTAAACAGGAAAAGCAAGTGGAAGTAGATACTGGATCAGTACTTGGTATTTATGGCTGAACTCAATATGAAATGAAGGAAAGGGAGAGTCAGAAAGCTTACAGTCTAGCTTGACATTAATGTATAGTACTATATGGTACTATCGATTATTCAAACAGCTAACAAACATAGCAATAAATAAGTCTACATGTTATGTTTCATCTACGAGATGCATTTATAAAGCCGTATCGGCGAATCTGTCATTGGATTGGCCATATCATACTCTGTTTTTATTTTCTTACATTCGTCTCTCTTTGAAACTCTCACTAACACTTCATTTTGCTAGTGAAACTTCTTAACTGTTTATATGTATATATATATGTATGATGCCCTTAAAAATTTAGTTTTTATTTGTTTTTGATGTGATTACTATACAAATATAAATAACTCACATGTCATTAGACAAGTTCTAGACAAACCTAAGTAAAATCCGAACATAATTTAAAAAAGAAAAATATCTTAATATCATGTAAATACATAAACAAAATATATTCATCAAATAAAGTGAAATTTTTTATTTATTGTTTTGAGAATTTAGATTCCTTATAGATCACAACATAAAAAACTACATTGTACTAGTATATTTTATTATGAAGTGATACTAATGTAATAAATAATTTTACCACATTTTGTATTACATAAATATTGGTGAAAGAAATATTTCCCACCTAATTCACGGGTACTGATACCAGTATTACCTATTCCTAGTAATGCTTATTGTAGTCCTTACTAAATACTGATTTTAAACTTGTTATATATAGAATATAACCACAATTTCATTGAATTGTGATTCTTTTACTTCCGGTCCTTATTTGACTAATTGATCATGTATTTTAACTTCAATATTTAAATTAAAGATTAAATATTTTTTATAAATTTAAATTTTATTTTAGGTGAAAAATTATATATCACAAAATTTAATTTTATAAAATTATTTTATCTAATATTAATATATAAAAAAACATTCTAAAAGACAAACAGGACCGAGTAGTACTATCTTACAGAATAGCAAAATCCCAGTTTTGTTGTATTTCTAAATCAAAGGAAACATATCTAATAGCTTTTTTAACGGAAAAAAGAATCTAGATTTCACACCTTTCTTTAGTGATTACTGCCAGTAACAAGTATATAAAAACGGTTCTTTCTTATCATGAATAAAACAGAGAAACAGAAATCAAGAAGCATGATCACACAAGGGTATATTGTACCAATTTACTGGAGAAACGAGGGTGTTTGATGAGAGTATCTTTGAGACCCTCCTTGATGATTTCAACATCGAGCGCAGTCTTAGTACCCATCACCACCAAAATACAGCAGTTCATCACCGGTTCCAGAAACACCCTTGAACCAGGGCTCAGCGGTTCTCCCCTCAACTCGCCACCATCGCCAACTCCACTCTCTCCGTTTGACGATGATGTATCAATAGGCTTAAGGGACTTAACTCTTTCCCCTGTTCTCATCCTCAGATTCCCGCTGTGATCGGTTGATATCATTAACACTCGACAACAACTCGGCGGTGCTCGGTAGCTCGTCTCGGCGGTGAAAGGGACGTGTTCCTTTAAAAAAAAAATTAAAGATCAGGAATAGAGCAGACTCTTGCGACGAATTTGTTTGCTGGTTTTGGTGTTGGATTTTTCTTGCTTCGGAAATCTGGGCTTTATTGATTTTGGGTATGGTAGGTGGGGATGGGAAGGAGGGATGACTTAAATGAACAAAAAATCGAGATTGGGAGAATGGTTGAGAGGAAAGTCAAACCGAACGTAAAGCAGACGGAAGATGATGTTTAGTCCAGCAACCGATAATCTGTCAATTGTATAGTGTCATCTTTTTATCCTTTGGAAAAATATGACAAAAAAGGTATTTTGAGATGTGTGAATAAATAACCCACAAGACAAAAGGGGGGTTGGCTCGAGACCTGGTCTCACAAGCAATCCAGATTTTTCTGGATGTATTCTCATTGGTGGAATGTCTTTTTTTATTATATAAATGATTAGTTGTTTTAATTATTTGGTATAATTGGCACATTGAAAAGCCAATTAACTATATTTAAATCTCTTCACGTTTTTCAATAGTATAGAAGTAATATATAGGGTAGTTTAATAGTCACCAGATATTTGGTATATGATTGTAAAGGAATGTAGTAATTCAACATATTATTTTTGTAATTGATTATTACTGATTTAGTATTTCAGTGTATACATTTTGGGAAACTAAAAAGTTATTTATGACATTAAAAAATTATTATATTAAAATTTTTCACGTTTTTCAATATCGCAGAAAAATCATTATATGGTAGCTTAACAGTCACCCGATATCTGGTATATGAGTGTAGAACATGTTAGTGTTTAAAGGTATTATTATGAGTACTCGAACTAGTACTAATTTAGTATTTTAGTGTATATGTTTTGAAAAACTAAAAACACTTCTGACATAAAAATTTGTTATATTTAAATTTGTTCACATTTTCCAATATCGCAGAAGTAATAATGATGTGGTAGCTTAATAGTCAAGTGATATCTGGTATATGAGCGTAGAAGGCGTTAGTAATTGAATATATTGTTATAAGTATTTGATATACTACTGATTTAGTATTTTAGTGTGTATATTTTGAAAAACTAAAAATGTATTTTTTATAAATTTTTTAATATATTTACATCTTTTAACGTTTTTCAATGTTGTAGAGTAATAATTATGGGGTGGTTTAATACTTCCAATATCTGTTATATAATTATAAGTGTACATGGTAATTTAAGTAGAACTCACTTAGTATTTGAAACGAAAAGTAGTATCTAGTAAATGAATTTAACACACACTAGTATTCGAATAAGGCTTTTTATAGTATACGTATACAATAGAGTCGGTATTTCTTCATTTACCACTGGACATAAAACTGAACTGAGGAATTGGTAGATGAATAGTCAAAATAATAATAAACATTTATATATATATATATATATATATATATATATGTTTCCACATAGCATACCAGAATTACTTAATACAAGTTAGCTTCTTCTTCCTCATTCCACTTCACCACCATTTACGCATGATAGTATTTTTCCTGATTCTTGGTATCATATCTACACTGTATGGATTTCATAAGTAAACGACCGACTATATGTTAAGTATTCGAGTAAAGGACATATACTTAAAGTAACGGACTGCATAAATAGTGTACATAAGCATATGAATAAGGATATCGTAAAGATACGAATGTGAAAGTGTTAAGTATACATATATTACAAGTTAATTAAGTATACCAATACTTTAACTATAACTATATTATAAGTTAAATGTACAAATGTTTAAACATATTGTTATATGAGCATAGAAGACGTCAATGCTTCAACATATTGGTATACTTAATTTGTAAACATTCGTATACTTAACACTATCACATTTGTATACTTAATTTGTAAACATTCGTATACTTCACACTATTACATTCGTATACTTCACATTATCACATTCGTATACTTCACACTATTAAATTCATATACTTACTTTGTAAACATTTGTATACTTACCACTATCACAAATTTGTATCCTAATGATATAATCAGTCAAACACTATTTTTAGTAACGATCATACTTGTTACACAATAATGCTAATACCTTAGTTTTTGTTAAAAGAAACTTAAGTATACAATTTATACTTCTATATCCATATTCATATACTTGAAATATGAATATTCGTATACTATATGAACCAACATTCATACACTTATATAACTACATTCGAACACTTTATATTTGTATACTTAATTTGTAAAGCTTTATCGTAGGACCACCAAACCCAACCTTTTTTTAACTACAATCAAACACTATTTTCGTATACTAATTTGCAATGCTTTCTCGTAGGACCACCAAACCCATCCTTTTCTAGAGCTTGTTCCTTAAGCAACCTCATAGGATCACTCTTCAGTCCCTGGATTAAGTCAATGAGACAAGCAGTTGGACCTCGATAAGCTGACATAAACGACTTCGGGTCATTTTCTTGTGCCAACTGTTACAAAAAACAATAGTACATAAAAAAGCATTCTAATTAGTAACATATATATCAGTCAAATACATGTAATATTCGTATACTTAATTTGAGAGAATTCGTATACTTAACACTATCACATTCGTATACTTAATTTGTAAATATTCTTATACTTAACACTATCACATTCGTATACTTTATTTATACCTAGTATCTAAACAGTCAAATACTTAATTTCTATAGATTTGCATACTTAGTATATAAACAGTCGAATACTTTATTTCTATAGATTTGCATACTCAGTCTCTAAATAGTCGAATAATTTATTTCTATATATTTGAATACTTAGTATCTACATAGCCGAATACTTTATTATATAGATTTTACACTTAATGTCTAAACAGTCGTATACTTAATTGATACCAAAACAGTCAAATACTTAATTTTTTAAAAAACAGTCGAATACGTTATATATATTCGTATATAAAGACTCGAATACTTTATTTATATTACTCTTCGTGTACTTAGTATACTTACCGTCGAGTACTTTATTTCTGTCGGTTTGTATTCTTAATATCTAAGCAGTCAAACACTTAATTTATAAAAAAAATCGAATACTTAACTTAAAAAAGTGGAATATTTTATCAAAACAAAAATATGCTCATTTTAGTATGAGAACAAACTCACCGTTGTTTTTCTCTTTGATTTGGTTTTACCAATGTGTTGTTCCAACTCCATCATTTTTATTGGTGAAGAAAACTGGACATAGTTACCAGCGAATGAGTTGAGAGAATGGATGAGAGAGCAAAATAAGTGAGAATGAAGAAAACCTTGAAAGAGCAAAAAAATGGTGAGAGAGAAAAATCAGAAAGTGTAGAGAGAATGAATGGATGAGCAAGATCAGACAAGATGAGAGAGAGCTTAGTAAATAAAGATGAAATACCTGGTTGTTTGACGTCGTCGAACAAATTTTGAAAGCGGTGGTTTCCCTTCTACGACGTCAACGATTAGTGCAGGCGATAACGCAAATATCGTAGAAGTTGAAGGATGAGTAGTTAATGGATTTGAGGTAATTGAATTGTGTACGTTGGTGAATGAATATGAGAGGGAATGTCGTGCTTTCAAAAAAAAATTGAGGGAGAATGGGGGAAGAGATGAGCGGCAACAAAATGAATGAAGGTAGAAAAACTAGTTTTGGTAATTTTGGTAGTTGTTTAGGGAATTCTAAGAGTCTAGCAATTATTATAATATAATATAGGTGTCATAGGCTGTAAAATAGGTCTGTTGGGTTTTAATTGATGTTGCTTTATCATTTAAAAAAAATAAAAATGTCAAAAAATAGCTACATAATCTTAACCATTAGATTACTTGCCTTCTAGATCTAAAGGACTAAATTCAATCCAGAAAAATCAGGGACCTCAACTGTCCAGACCCTAACCCAGATTCGACAAAAGGCCCGATCTTCAGTTTGAAAAGATAGGAATGATGGTGGGCCCCAAAAATACTAGGCTTAAATTAATAGTAGTATCATCGGTTTTCTATGTAATTAAGGTGAGAACGAGATCTATCGGTTCGAACTTTTACCCAAATGTGGAACTACATATTGGTTAATTTTTCCTTCTTATTGTTTTTTCTTTCTTAGTATTTTCTTTTTCTTCCACATCATATTAAAAAAAATTAAAATAGAACTTATAGGTTCTTAACTTATTTATTTTCACTTATGTAGAATATTATAATTAGAAAAGTAGATTTTATGGGATCCATAATTGGGTTCTTAAAAGTTCTTACAGAGGAACCCTCACTTGTAAATTCTTAGTCTTTCTCTTCCACCACATAGGGGATATTGTGACAGCCCAGCCTAATCAACCCACATGTGTGATATTGTCCGTTTTGGCACGCAGGCCGCACAGATTTGTTCCTGGGGTTTCCCAGCCCCAAAACGCGTCACACAAGGAAGAGGTATTCATGCACCTATAAGGCACACTTCGTTCTCCCCTCCAATCGATGTGGGAGGTAAACCTCAAGGGTATTACACTCCACCCCCCTTGGGAGCCCAGCGCCCCCGCGGGCCACACTGGCACACCGACCTGGGTCTGGCTCTGATACCATCTGTGACAGCCCAGCCTAATCAACCCACATGTGTGATATTGTCCGCTTTGGCACGCAGGCCGCACGGATTTGTTCCTGGGGTTTCCTAGCCCCAAAACCCGTCACACAAGGAAGAGGTATCCATGCACCTATAAGACACACTTCGTTCTCCCCTCCAATCGATGTGGGAGGTAAACCTCAAGGGTATTACAGATATGGTGACGGAAGCTCCTTTTCCGTCCCGGACGGACTCAATCTCCACCCTTAATCACTTTAAAATATTTTAATCTAAACCATTCTACACGGTAGACATGTGGTTGTCTCTCGTGCTCTCCTCTCTCACGCCCCTCTTAGCATCTTCCCAACTTTCTTTTGTTTCTCTATCAATCACTTCAACGTTCTCAGCTCCCACCAACTCTTTTTTTTTCTTTTATCACCCATACAAATAAATAAATGTATCACTCATTACCTTGTTCATAACTTTTCTTTTCTTTTTTATTAGGAACCTTCAATAATATAATTATTTATAATTGTCATAGAATAAGTCATCCATTAATTTATATGACTACATGCACATATTTATCCTTATTAAATAATATTTTCAAGATTTGTTTTCGACGGTTTTAGCTTTCTATGTTGGTTCTTAAAGCCTAAATCATTCATATTTATCCTTTAATAATATAACTATTTATAATTGTCATAACTTTTCTTTTCCTTTTGTTAGACCCTAAACCATACATGACAAACCCTGAAAATACCTTCGACGTTTTTAGCTTTCTATGGTGATTTTTAGGTGTGTGGTATATGTTAATCTATTTTGGAATCGGTCTATACTTTATATTGTCATCACTGACTCGATAGATTTTCACGCCACAATTATATAAAACGTTTCCACGATTTATATATAAAGGTGTCCACGATGTTTCCACATTTTTTAATATACATTTCCACATTTTTATATAGACGTTTCCACGTTTCTACGATTCCATGATTATCTATAATGTTTCGATGCCACAATTACATATAAACGTTTTCACGATGTGATTACGCATAAACATTTTCATTATTATATAAGAATGTTTCCACCATGCTACAATTATATATAATGTTTCCACGATGTATATATAAAGGTGTCCACGAGTTCGGATAAACGTTTCCACCTTTTTATTTAAATGTTTCCACTTTGTTAGATATAAGTTTCCACATTTTAATATAAACGTTTCCACGTTTCTACGATTCCATGATTATATATAACGTTTCCATGCCATGATTACATATAAATGTTTCCACAACCTGAGTACATATAAACAATTTTCATAATTTTATATGAATGTTTCGTTGCCACGATTACATATAACGTTTCCATGATTTATATATAAACGTTTCCACGTCATGATTACATATATACGCTTACACAATTATATATTCCACAATTATATATAACGTTTCTATGCCACGATTATGTATACACATTTCCACGCCACAATTAAGTATAACGTTTACACCGTTATGCATAAACATGTCCATGACTTAATTTAACGTTTTCACACTTTTTTAAATAAACATTACCACGTTTCTACGATTCCATTATTATGTATAAACCTTTTCACACCTACGATCCTCTCTATGCTAAAACCAAAGAACATAAGCTTTTTGTTTGAGGAGCGTAAGTTAGCGTTGGGTGATTGGGAAAGGAATAGCTGAAGCCATAGAGCGTAAGCTTTTTGTTTGAGGAACGCAAGTTAGGGTAGTAAACTGCATATATAATAAGAGGGATATTGACAAATTAGAGCATTTTGGCAATGAACTGAAGCAAGAGATTTGTAACGCCCCTATTTAACAAAAATGCAGCGAAAAATAAAACACTACTGGCGTTTACAGATCAGCGGGTTCCAAACACCCGACACCAAACCTCACCAATTACAACTTATAAAAAATTACAAACGATACGGTCTGAACTCGAGAAAACACAACATAAACATAATGAGAGCAAAATATAATAACTCTCCACAATTCCTAATTCCCATCCCAATCACTCATACTCTTCGTGGCCACCTGTATAAACATTTCGTACCTGCAAGATGAAACCAAGCAGCCCACCCCGGGAGGGATGAGTCAGTTCCCTGGACTGGAACTGGTACAATTCGCTAAAACAATAATTTAAAACATAACTCTTAAAATAAACAGTAACTTGAAATCAATCTCTTAAAAACAAAACAGAGGAAAAGGCACTTCAAAATAATCAAGTCAAAGATAACAAGGCAAAGATAGGGTTAAATAACAGAAAGTAAAGTTAGTCAATTAAAAAGCCACACCATGAGTTAGTGAACATCCATTGCTTATGTTAGATTAAATTCTAGTTAGGAAAAGAAAGACTCAAGTAGTCACAAGAACTAGGAATGAAAAGAGAGATCCAAGAACCAACAACTCAAGAGTAGAATAAAACCAATTGGGAGAGATGGCCCCCACCGTCAGTCAATTGTCCACATAGATGAGGAATATACAGTCCTCCGCTGTCATACACATCCTTTTTGGACGAGGAATATACAGTCCCCCGCTGTTACCGACCCGTTCTCAGTCATCGGTGAAGACGCGCGCACGTCACAATAAAAGACTCAGCTCATGGATGAAATGATATCCAGAGTCAAAGGAAGAATTTACCAAGATTTGACATTTCCCATATACTCAGCTATCCCACTAGATCGTTAACTGCACAAGTGCAATTCCAAACACTCAGTCCTACAGAGTGTAGAGACGTAAACTCGTTGCAGTTAATATCTTATGAAACAACTAGATAGGAAGAACCAGTAACCATGTAAGTTATACATTCAAGGCTTATTTAGTCACATCAAGCTGAGTTAGTCACACAAGCAGTTTCCTTTTGAAATTTATTTAAGCTCAATTAGCGTTTTTGAAAACGTCTCTTTAAGTCTGTTAGCAACAGTATCTGAGTACAAGAAAACATCTTTTATTCTTACTAGTTTATAGTTTCTGGTTTACAAATACTCTCTCATAAGGATCTGGGCTAGATCTTGTTAATTAAATCTTTCATTGGGCCCATTTCATTTAATATGGAATGATTTAGGGTTTTATCCTGAGAGTGGCCCAAACTCTTGTTGAATTGTTTAAGTAGGCTTTTGGAGTTCATGGACTTAGGCCCAGTAGGATAGCCCAAGCCCGCGTTACGTTTTGGCTAATTGATTAAATTTTCTAAAAAGGATTTTGCGAGGTTTCGAACGTGCAACCTCGATTCAGTTCCAGGTTTAACTTGACCATCTACGCTATTGAATTTGTACGTATTAAGTGTACATTTAATTTTATTTCAATTACTTACTCTTGATCATAGGTTTAGCTTAATTAAACTCTTAAGTTACAGTTGATTTATTCATTTAATATTTGATTAGAACTCAAAGGTTCATGTTAGATATACCCATTCACAAGTTCATCTAGGCTTTAAATTTTTGTTGCATTAAACTCCAAAACTACTAGTATCATGTATAGGTTTAGTTCAACTTATTAACTTCTTCGTATTCTATTTCCATAAGGTATGTTATTTCTTTTATTTATTTTTAATATATATATATATATATATATATATTATATTAGGATTTATTCAAGACATTCTATATGTTGTTTTATTGTATTTAATATTATTCCTATTAACTTTTACACATATCTACAACCAATATATGGTTTATAATATAAAGTATTTCCTTTGTTATAATTCAGTATATTAACTTCTATAGTATATAGTTAACATAAAAGTGGGTTAATTTAATTCCTTGATTTAACCTAAGATAATATTTTATTTCTTTCATTTCTTTACTTCACTTAAAAGTTTATACCCAAAAATATTATTAACATTCTATATTAAATGTTAGTTCAGTATTCTTATATTATTTCCAACCTATAGAGTTTATTGTTCCATTATACTTTAATTTTCATTACATTAAAACCATATACCATAAGGTAACTTATAAAAATTTCAGAAATACAATTTTTAGACCTATTTCCTTTTGTCTAAAAATTCTCAAATTTAATAAATAGTAATTGTGATATTTTAGACATATTATAAAATTTTAGTTTCATAAAAATCCCTTTGTTAATTATATAAATAAATCCATAATACTCAGAAATTACAAAAATTATAACTTACGTTTAAAAACATAAAACCCATATTAATTTACATAAAAATAAACTAGACTTTATAAGGAATCTATGGTTAAAATTTCGTGTCAAAATACATTAGGGAAGATCATTAAATAAATCTAACAATATATTCCTAATCTTCTACATTATAATCTTAGGCGTCCGTTCCTCTTAACTATGATCGGACGGCCCACAATGCGTGAGTTCCTTAGATAATTCTATTCAGCTACTGATTGAGTTTTCTTCAATTTCTCACAATCTACAGAATGAAATTCAATGATTCTTGTTTTGTTCGACTCGAAATTAAAAGACGAATCCAATGGTACCGATTTCGTTACCTATAATGCAATGCTCTACAATTTCGATACTGGGTTCATTCGACTAGGGTTTCTACCGGTTTTTAATTGAATTTCAACAAATTCTCTCAATGTGGTGCGTAATTGACTTAGCTACCTGTTGGGAATTGTCAGAAATGCAAAGACGAGTAACATAATCGGTGTAATTTTGTCGGAAACATACTGGAATAGCACCGGTGAGGAGATCTGATGAGGTTTTTCTGGAAAAGGTCTGGCTTTCAGGCGGATCGAGTTGCGAACTTTGCAGATCTATAAGTTACAGTATAGATCGAGTTAGGCCATGTTTTTGGGCTTAATCGAAAGAGGAAATATAGCTCTATAATTTGATAGAAATTTATTGATCTAATTCGTAACACACAAAGAAACCTAAGTCGAAAAATTCGGGTTTATACCTTGCGTTTTTCTGGAAAAGTTATGATTTTATGTGAAGTTCAGGTAGACAACTTCACGGATCAACTCGTGCCAACTGAGAGCGATTTGATCCACAAAACCTATCACAATTTATACTAGATATGTAACTCTAAACACGAGTGGAAAAATTATTGAAATTGATGAACTAGAGAGAAAGTTACAGATCTCACAAGATCTGGGTTTACCTAGTCAATTTCTGGGAAATCTGGGCAAGAACACTGCCGTGATCGAGTTGGGGAGTTTAGATTCCTCAATCTTCCACACGATTGAGAATCATCCATGGTTGTTAAAATAAAAGTTGTAGAGGAGTTAAAGATCTAGAAAATGAGCTATGGTTCGTGAATTTTCATTCACAAACGAAGAAGATAGGATAGGACGAAGTTTGCATTACCTTTCTGAGTTCCTGGGTTTCCAGAACTCGGGGAGGCAACTTCAGATCAAATTTGTGATGAATGTAGGAAGAGTTAGGTCAAGTGTGAGTAATGGTTCGAAAGTAGAATTGTAGGAGAATAAAATGTAGAAGACGACACTCAAAAATACGAAGTGGTGATTGAGAAATCAGAGTCTAAAGATGGGGCAACGTTCAGATGGTTGGCTGAGGAGACTTAGCCATTTTTGTGGAAACTGGAAATTTGGCGTGGCACGGAAACCGAGGCGCGTGGCAGTGTCAGGAAACCCTAGCCACGTCAGCAAAACTCCAAATTTGGGCTCTATACTTCATTGTATCGTAACTTTGGCTAGGATGATCCGTTTTTAAAGTTCTTATTATCAATCTTCTTGGTTTTCCATAACCTTTTTATTGGTATAGGTTTCATGGGCTGGTCTGACCATTCTCAAAAAGTCAACCCTAGCAAGGCTTAAGAAGCTTTAAGGTTTCTATGATTTTATATTGGCTTTATTACTCAAATCATTGCTCCAAATATTTCTAAAATCTTTATAATATAATTGGAGTGTCTCGAAAATTTTCCAAGATTTATTGACTTATAAATCTATTATTAAGTTCATAATACTATATAATAATTTAGTGTTTAATAGTATTATTTTAGGGTTTAATAAAAGAAATCCCCTAAATTAATTTAGATTAATTTATGGGGTATTTCAAGATTTGTGCAGGATTTAGCCCCAGATTAAGAGCACGACGGTGGTGCTCAGTTATTAATTGGACGTGGAAGGATTTAGGCGGTGGCGTTTTTGGGTTAGCCGTGGACGGATGAAGGCGGTGGCAGATTTGGGTTGCCTTTGATGAATGAAGGTGGAGCGGCGGGTAATGGAGGAACGGAGTTCGAAAGTCTAAACGCCTGAGATCCTCTCTCTTTTTTCTCTTTTTCTCACGTCCAGTTTTAATCCGAGTCCTTCATTTTTATCTACGGTGTAGATTGAGTCCGTCCAGTATATGAATCATGATGTATACTAATTTTTATTTCATATATATAAATCATCATAGGTCACTTTGATTTATGCTCCATTATTTACATATATATATATATATATATAAACAACAAATATTATAAGATAAAAAATTATCATACAACAGCCACATATTTATACTCATATAAGTTCTCCACAGATAATGAATTATTCTATATAATTTAACTAATTATGTTATTAAGATTAAAAAATTATATAAAAATACCTACTATGCAACTAGCTACCTTCACTTCGTGGTTATATTTTTTTTTAAAAAAGAAATAGTTCCGTCAGAGCAGAGATATTGTTTCCATCAGCTATCTTCGCCCCTTCCACCACATATACACCTTATGTTATTTATTTTTTCAGCTAAGAACCCATAAGAACCATTAATAATTATTACGATTGGAATGATAGTTGTTATGGGAGTCATAATTGTATTCTTAAGAGTTTTATAGAAAACCCTCACCACAGAGTTCTTAGTCTCTCTCTCTTCTACCTCATATAGATATCGAAATTTTAATTTATTTTTTTAGCTAAGGTCCCATAAAACCATTAATAAACATGGTCTATCCACGATTATGGGTTTTTAGGTTTAAAACTCAATATAAAAATATAAATAAGACGGTGAAACATAGATATAAAAAAAACTTATGACCAAATTTTTATGGAAAAACTAATTTTTAAAGATAGAAAAGATAATAAAAAAATAAGAACAAGATAATAAAAGCCAATAAAATAATTTTAAGAATCCATAACATTGTACATGCTCTAAGTTAATGATTTTATTTGGTTGTGTTAGTGCATTGCTAATTGTGTGTTATAATAGGTATGTTGATAAGTGTGATGTTTAAAGTTGATATTTTTTCAGTATACTAATTGTGGTGTTCCAAATGAAATATGTCGTAAATATATACATATATATGTATTCTAGATCAATTAAGTAATTTTATAAAATACATTCATATTTTATTGCATTATTTAAACAACTTGTGATTAAGTAAGTTCATAAAAAGACATAAAGTTAAAATAAAAAAATTAGATTAGATAAAGGGACATCTTTACGAAATTTAAAATAAGAAATGAGCAACTCACAATTTTTGGACAAATTAACTAGTTTTGATATAACACTTTTTTTTGTTAATAATAATGGCTTGATCATGATTTTGGGTCTTTACAACTGCATCAAAATTAATGATTTAAGATTTAAATGTACATAGGTTTATCTGATTTTATATGGAAACAATTTTCTAACTAAATAATTCCATGAGCGTAGCGCTTAAGTACTTAGGGTGAATAATTCAAATCTTAGAAATTTTAATTAAACAATGGGGATGTAGCTCAGATGGTAGAGCGCTCGCTTAGCATGTGAGAGGTACAAGGATCGATACCCTGCATCTCCACATTTTTTGTTGCAAAGTTGTATTCTTTTAAATATGTCTCATCCCGAGGAAAACATGACATGTAATGCACTAAACAATGAGCAAAAAAAAAATCCAATTTCCCATCTAACAAACGATCAACAAATAGCACCAGCCGCTTACTAGCCACTACTACCCAATGTCCACGCGTCACTGCTCGGGCCTCCACGTGATTGAGGAGCATACATACAATTTCCTCACGCCACAAACCCGCCTTTTTTTAATAAGTGCTGGAAACCCAGTTACAAAGGTAATACTTCGGCATATAGCCTTTATCGTCAAAATAGAAAGTAAAGAGAGAAAACAAGAAATTATACTACTTTGTAAATAAAAGACTAAACAAATTTCTAGATGATAAGATAACATGATATGGAGGAAGACTCTCACGACGGCACCATTCCAAGCACCTCCGCTTGACCATCTCGGCTGCGTCTGACCATGAAAGGAGGGTATCTTCAAAAAAAACTTGTTACTTTTGTTCCAAATAACCTAAATTATATGGAAAAAAGTGCTGAACCACAGAGATGAGCAAGGATAGCATCCAACTAGGCCTGGGAGTCATTTCCACGTTTTCGATCACTACCCCGCAAAACTTCATTAAAATCACATGCTAATAGAACTGGGCTATTGAAATTATGACTCAACAATTCTGCGTATATCTGTCTTTGAGCCTCAGGCTGAGTTGGTGCATATACCACAAAGGAGTTAGTAGGCCATGCTAATTCGATCGCTATCCATCGTTCTTTCTGTCATGAATTTTGAATGTTTACGACACTAGGATTCCACATAACTACTAGGCCTCTAGATTGACCGGGTGTGGAAACTTCAATCATGCTTGCATTATTTTCTTGTCCCCAAAGATAGTGCCACCTATCTAGTGGCTACGACTGGTGGGTTTCTAGAATCGCCATTATGCTTGACCCGGCCTCCTTTACTTCTCCTCGTAGCATTGCTCACTTCTCTTTTCTGTTGATGTCTCTGATGTTTTGAAATGATATTAGATTTGCCATTGGGTTGACTGTTGAGCTTGTCCTCAACTCTCTTGCTTCGTCTTAAATTATGGACAAAATTTTGAATGGACGTTTCTGGACTAGGATAGTGACAATTAAGAGATTTACCAAAGTCCAAACATTTTTTGAGCTTTAGCAAGGGTTGGGCTTGGAGAGTCAGGAATAAGAGTGGAAGGGATGGAGGGAGGATAGCGATTTGTAGTGCTTGTATTAGTGAGGCTTGGAGAGAGAAAGACTTCCAAGTTTATTGGTGGAGAGGAGACAGAGAGAAAATTATGAGAAGTTTGGGAATGAAGCTGGAAAGAATTTTGGGATTGATGATAGTCTCGGAGAACGGGATCTGCTGGAAGAGGGTTTAAACTTTCTGGGATAAATGATCCTTGGAAGTCGGACATAGGAGAGTTAATAGGGCTGCCTGTCTGATTTGATTCAGGTTGAATAGAGGAAAGAAGATTGACTGGAGGGGATTGGTCAGCAGCCACGTCAGTGGGAGAATTTTTGAAAACTGAGTCGCTGGCAAGGGGGGAGGATAGGACGCTGAAGAGAAGGAATTTAATATCCACCTCCCGAATTTAAAGCAAAATTTTGACCAGCAATTAAACAGCAAATTTGAAAATATGCTAATAGTTGGTCATCGATCTATTTCAAAAATATTGAATGAGAAAATCTTTGACGTATTCGTGTTTCTCTTTCCTCCTTTTACATAATTTCTGGAGAAATTACCAATGCAGCATTAATGTTGTAAGTCGATTCATTTTCTTTTCTTTTTTGTAGAGTTGACCGCTTTTCTGGAGACGACGTCATTTTTGACAAGCCGCAGTTCATCGGTAAACTTCCAATGTGCCTATTCTCCATAACTCCCGGTGACACCGGTGATCGTGGTAATTCTGGCTCAAAATTCCGGTGTTGACTAAGTTCTTTAGACCAAAATTCGATAATCCCTACATTACATGACACTCCTTCAATGTCCACAGTTATTATTCATTGATGATCGCCATCTTGGATGTTTTGATTTTTACATAGGCTTCCAAATAACTTGGCGTTTTCTCCATATCCTCGTCTATCATGATAATTTTACCTAGATGCTTGACGATGCAATGAATCGTTCGATCGGACCATGCCTGTACCGGAATTCCTCGAATAGCCACACTGGTGATTCTTGTCATCCTCTCGTCCTCTTGTTGCCACGCTCTTATTTCACCGTTAAGAATCTCACCAACATTTGAATTTCTGAAGCTTTCAGCCTGGGAGTGATCATGAAAGATGATGATGTATTTAGTATGTGATAGAGATGTGATGCTCTCCACCTCATTTCTCCATCTTAGCAATCTGTCATTAATGTATTGAAGCGTAGACGGTGCATGAGTGACAACAACTAGACCCCGTTCGAGTCTTTCCTTCATAGCAATCAAAACACCAAGGTTTAGATGTCCTTCCTGTCGAAAAGGGGAAGGAGGAGGTAGGGGTGTTTGGCGTGGTGGTGGTGCTATTCTTCGAGGGGGTTCCTGGGGTTGAGGATGAACACCTTGCGAATATTCTCCAGGTTTCGGGAACCATCTCAGATTATGAGGAGCCGGCCTCGGGCATTTCCTGTGAATCGCTGTTTGCGTTTGCAAGCAGTTTCCATCAACTTTCATACCGTTTGTCGCCGCAATTGCCTGATCCTCCTATGATTTTAGCTTGTATTCTACGAAGCCATATCTTGTTTTGGTTCGTATTCTTGGGACCTTAGGTAAACGCATGCCGACAATCTGTCCAAACTCATCAAATACCTTCCAGATAGTACCAGGCCTGGTGTCTGTATTAATATTATCAATGAAAACAGTCACTCCCGGGGTTGGTTTTCTGGTTGGATCGATGTAGCCGGTGGCCATATCTTTCGATGAAGAGCGCAAATGAATGAAAGAGAATGAAGTGGTATTTGAGGGAAGACAAAGAGTCTTGAGGAGGCTTTAGAGCGAAAGAGAGGTGTTTGCGCTAGTGTTTAGAGGGTGGTGCGGCTAGTGTGTGTGGCGGTGACATGGTAGTGGGTGGAGTTGCTCGACAGGGAAAGGAAGGGGGCTAGGAGAGAGGAGAGAGCGTAAGATATATTCGAATTCAAAAAATTAGATACACGCCACAAACCCGCCCTAACAAGGCAATCAAGAGTGTTGTATCCATTCCTTTTTTTCTTTTGTATCTACTCATGCAGGGTTTGGTGAAGTGTTTATGAAAGGCTGAAGATCCCTACAAACCTATAAGCCTTCGTAGCTACCTATTGTCGATGTTCCACTACTACAAGTGAAATAGATACTTATACTATTTTTGGAAAGTGATGATTGCTTCCACGATCTATGTTAAAGATGCAAGCGCGTCATAGCCAACTATTGAGTCGGCACCAAATAGAGTCACAACTGACATCAAGTTTATTTCTAAGACCATCGTTTAGATGTGCTTCAAGACTTCATCATTTGATAGCACTTGGCTTGATGGCAGCCATATTCACTACGGTTTTGAGCTTTTGTATCTCTTCTCTTCCCCACTTATTTTTTTATAATTAAGGCTTAAATCCATTTTATTAAAATAAGGTGAGCGGCATATATCAGACCTCATTAAAACCTCCCTAGGCAAAACTAGTGGGAAAAAGCCCTGGAAGGAAAAATACTACAGTTTTGAGCTTTTGTATCTCTTCTCTTCCCCACTTATGTATTCCTTTATGAGACAGTTTCTTGTCCATTTTTTGTGTATGCCCTTCTTTTAATAGTATTAACCCTCATACGATATGGATTATGTTCTCATGCGCATATATATATTCTAATGTGTGTGTATATATATACCTTTAAATAGTATTAGTAAATTATAATTTTAATTTGCAAAAGGTCTCATGCTCATACTGGTTCTTAACTTATTCTCTCTCACTTATGTACAATTTTGAAAAGTAGATGTTGTGTGATCCATAATTGGGTTCTTAAGAGTTCTTGTAGAAGAACCCTCTCTTCTAAGTTCTTAGACTTTCTCTTCCACCACGTATACACCTTATGTATTTTTTATTTATATTTTCAGCTAGGAACCCATAAGAACCATTGATAATTATTATGATTGAAATTGTAGTTGTTATGGGGGTCATAATTGCGTTCTTAAGAGTTGTCGTAGAAGAACCCTCACCACACAGTTCTTAGTCTTTCTCTTCTACCTCATATAGATATCATTTTTTTAATTTATTTTTTTAGTTAAGAACCCATAAAAACCATTAATAATCATGGTCTATCCACGATTATGGGTTTTTAGGTTTAAAACTCAATATAAAAATATAAATAAGACGGTGAAACATAGATATAAAAAAACTTATGACCAAATTTTTATGGAAAAACTAACTTTTAAAGATAGAAAAGAAGATAAAAAAAGAAGAGCAAGATAATAAAGGCCAATAAAATAATTTTAAGAATCCATAACATTGTAAATGCTCTAAGTTACTTATTTTATATGGTTGTGTTAGTGCATTGCTAATTGTGTGTATAATAGGTATGTTGATAAGTGTGATGTTTAAAGTTAATATTTTTTCAACATACTAATTGTGGTGTTCCAAATGAAATATGCCATAAATATACATATATATATATATTCTAGATCAATTAAGTAATTTTATAAAATGAATTCATATTTTATTGCATTATTTAAACAACTCGTGATTAAGTAAGTTCATAAAAGGACATAAACTTAAAATAAAAAATTAGATTAGATAAAGGAACATCTTTTACGAAATTTAAAATAAAATAAGCAACTCACAATTTTTGGACAAATTAACTAGTTTGAATATAACACTTTTTTTGTTAATAATAATGGCTTGATCATGATTTTGGGTCTTTACAACTGCATCAAAATTATAGATTTAAGATTTAACTGTACATAGGTTTATTTGATTTTATATGGAAACAATTTTATAACTAAATAATTCCATGAGCGTAGCGCTTAAGTACTTAGGGTGAATAATTCAACTCTTAGAAACTTTAATTAAACATTGGGGATGTAGCTCAGATGGTAGAGCGCTCGCTTAGCATGCGAGAGGTACGGGGATCGATACCCCGCATCTCCACATTTTTGTTGCAAAATTGTATTCTTTTAAATATGTCTCATCCCGAGGAAAACATGACATGTAATGCACTAAACAATGAGCGAAAAATCCAATTTCACATCTAACAAACGACCAACAAATAGCACCAGCCTCTTACTAGCCACTACTTCCCCATGTCCACGCGGCACTGCTCGGGCCTCCATCGTGATTGAGGAGCATACATACAATTTCCTCACGCCACAAACCCGCCCTAACAAGGCAATCAAGAGTGTTGTATCCATTCCTTTTTTTTTCTTTTGTATCTACTCGTGCAGGGTTTGGTGAAGTGTTTATGAAAGGCTGAAGATCCCTACAAACCTATAAGCCTTCGTAGCTACCTATTGTCGATGTTCCACTACTACAAGTGTAAAATAGATACTTATACTATTTTCAGAAAGTGATGATTTCTTCCACGATTTATGTTAAAGATGCAAGCGCGTCATAGCCAACTATTGAGTCGGCACCAAATAGACTCACAACTGACATCAAGTTTATTTCTAAGACCATCGTTTAGAAGTGCTTCAAGACTTCATCATTTGATAGCACTTGGCTTGATGGCAGCCATATTCACTACGGTTTTGAGCTTTTGTTTCTCTTTTCTTCCCCACTTATGTATTTCTTTATGAGACGGTTTCTTGTGCATTTTATGTGTATGTCCTTCTTTTAATAGTATCAACCCTCATACGATATGGATTATGTTCTCATGCACATATATATTCTAATGTGTGTGTATATATACCTTTAAATAGTATTTGTAAATTTTAATTTTAATTTGCAAAAGGTCTCATGCTCATACTGGTTCTTAACTTATTCTCTCTCACTTATGTACAATTTGGAAAAGTAGATGTTGTGTGATCCATAATTGGGTTCTTATGAGTTCTTGTAGAAGAACCCTCTCTTCTAAGTTCTTAGACTTTATCTTCCACCACGTGTACACCTTATGTTTTTTTTATTTATATTTTCAGCTAGGAACCAATAAGAACCATTAATAATTATTATGATTGAAATTGTAGTTGTTATGGGGGTCATAATTGCGTTCTTAAGAGTTCTCGTAGAAGAACCCTCAACATACAGTTCTTAGTCTCTCTCTTCTACCTCATATAGATATCATATTTTTAATTTATTTTTTTAGTTAAGAACCCAAAAAAATCATTAATAATCATGGTCTTTCCACGATTATGGGTTTTTAAGTTTAAAACTCAATATAAAAATATAAATAAGACGGTGAAACATAGATATAAAAAAAACTTATGACCAAATTTTTATGGAAAAACTAACTTTTAAAGATAGAAAAGAAGATAAAAAAATAAGAGCAAGATAATAAAAGCCAATAAAATAATTTTAAGAATCCATAACATTGTACATGCTCTAAGTTATTGATTTTATTTGGTTGTGTTAGTGCATTGCTAATTGTGTGTATAATAGGTATGTTGATAAGTGTGATGTTTAAAGTTGATTTTTTTTTCAACATACTAATTGTGGTGTTCCAAATGAAATATGTCGTAAATATACATATATATATTCTAGATCAATTAAGTAATTTTATAAATGAATTCATATTTTATTGCATTATTTAAACAACTTGTGATTAAGTAAGTTCATAAAAAGACATAAACTTAAAATAAAAAATTAGATTAGATAAAGGAACATCTTTTACGAAATTTAAAATAAGAAATAAGCAACTCACAATTTTTGGACAAATTAACTAGTTTTAATATAACACTTTTTTTGTTAATAATAATGGCTTGATCATGATTTTGGGTCTTTACAACTGCATCAAAATTATAGATTTAAGATTTAACTGTACATAGGTTTATTTGATTTTATATGGAAACAATTTTATAACTAAATAATTCCATGAGCGTAGCGCTTAAGTACTTAGGGTGAATAATTCAACTCTTAGAAACTTTAATTAAACATTGGGGATGTAGCTCAGATGGTAGAGCGCTCGCTTAGCATGCGAGAGGTACGGGGATCGATACCCCGCATCTCCACATTTTTGTTGCAAAATTGTATTCTTTGAAATATGTCTCATCCCGACATTTTTGTTGCAAAATTGAGCAAAAAAAATCCAATTTCCCATCTAACAAACGACCAACAAATAGCACCAGCCACTTACATCGTGATTGACGAGCATACATGCAGACGGAAAATTTAACCTACTAAAGGCTAAGAAATTAATCCTAGAAATTAATAAATTAAATCTCAAATTAAGCAGGTTACCGAGGTCGAATCCAAGGGGACTTTGTGATTAAATCTAATCCTAGGAAGAATGGAAGGGTTGTCGGTTGTTTTGGTTTCGTGAATTAAAATAATGAGAAAACTAGTAAATAAATGAGCAAATAAATTGAATGAAACTATGTGTGAAATGGAACTCCGGGTCAGGTTATCTTTTTTGACTGTCAGGTTATGCAATTCCTGCTGGTTAGTTTGAGATGTCGATTAGCAAAATTCCTAAAACTTTTCCAGAGACTAAATCCTAGCCTTAAGAACTCGCCTAGCAGAACACACTAAATATAATCCAGATTTAGCACAACACGAATCGACGGAATAAGCACAAGGATTTTTTTTTTTTGCACTTGAGGGAAAATCTAACCTATCCAGTGTAATCGACCATTCCATTTATCACAAATCTCACTCAAAACGGAATTCGTAAAGCAATTAACAAATTAACTACTTTTATTGAAAGCACAAAAGATAACTTAACCTGCCACAATCGGCAAGAATCTCAAACCAACGAGTAGCAGAAATTACAGAATCAAAACAGTCAGGGTAAGAAGACTAAGAGAGGCACCAGCATCGAGTTCTGTTTGTGCGTGAGTTGTGTGTCTGAATGTTTTTCCTACCCTCGCGAATGCTCCTTAAAATAGAATTTTTGCACACAAAATACACACGTCCGGCTGAGCTGTCCGGATCACTTAGCCGTACAAGACACACGCGTCAGGCGAGATTTTTTGCTTTGTGTGATGTCCAGACCACCCGTCCAGGTCAGTTAGCCGGACAGCCGGCCTGCACAGAAATATAATAGAAATCAGTGGCACAGCACTCGTGGTCGTAAATATAGCAGTACTTCTGAGCGCGTCCGGATCAGTTAGCCGGACAGGTCATCCGGACATGTGAAAGCTTCATGGGAGAGGACTTAGGAGGCGTCCGGGTCTCAGTCCGGGTTAGTTAGCCAGACAGGAACAACGTGTTCGGCCAACGGTGTGGACGTTGATCCAGACAAGAGAGAAAATGAAAATTGGTCACGTCCGGGGCCACGGACGGCAGGTCCAGTACTACAAACAGCGTGTCCGGGTGAAAGGGTCGGACGACATGTCCGGTTGTCTGTATATATTTGTGCTCCTTTGCTTCGAAACTTCGATAAGGTCCAGATTCTTCATTTGAGCTTCGATTTGTTCCCCTTTTGCAGCGTTGGAAAGCTCGTGAGAAGAACTATGCATTTTCACCATCATTTTCTGTTTTTAACATATAAATTGGCATCAATTCTTGCCTAAAGTAAGAATCAGGCAAAGCATAGGATAAGTGTGAGAAGGCGCCCAAAAGGTTGCATAAAATAAGAATTTAGCACCAATAAAACCATGCTGATTTCACACTTATCAAATCACCCCACACTTAGCCTTTTGCTTGTCCCCAAGCAAAACTCTCAAGCACAAGTAAAGCCAAGCTAATGGAACTGAACAGAAAAGGAAGAGCACAGAAGAAAGGTATTGCTAGCTTTACCAATCAAGGGGCAATTAAAAATTATTAAAAATAACTCATTCTTTTCAGAAAACATGAAGCCATTCAGAGCTAACTAATGAGAAACAAAACCATAAGAGCCTTGCCTTTAGCCTTTAGCCAATCCACCTTTTGTTTCCTTCACAAACCATAGAAACGACAAAGGGCATGAAGTAAGATCATATTCCACCATACCTTTCAATGCCACGTCCTCTTGATCCATAAGAGAAAATAATCTATATTCAGCACAACACTTGCATAAATATTTTAACAAAGCGCTTTCAATTTCCTTCACCACAGACTTTTCTCTCCACCCATGTAGCGGCTTTGGGTCAACTATCCCAGATCACTAGGACCTTAGGTAGCTAGGTTATAAAGCACCCCAAAAGACTTAATAACCAAGTGGATGAGGCCTGATTTTGGATCAGAATTAGAATTAGCATGCCTAGGATCAGCGGAGTACCTTGCCTTGTTCCTTTTTCAACCATTTCAAACCAGTTCTTTCCAAGGCTCAAAGCTAAAAGCAAGGTTCAAATGGAGAATATTCTCATTTGTTTCGGCATTTTCAGAACAAAGACTTCAATTTAGCAATTAAAAACAAGAAGAATCTCAAAATTTTGTACTCCAAGATCAGCTAACCAACTAAACTTCTTCTATGGCTTCCTTCCAAGTTGAGCAACCATAACTAAACTTTAATAAATGCAAGAGAAAAGAGCTCAAAGACACAAAAAAAAAATACAAGCGGTGAAGGAGCTTACCCCACCCCACACTTAGAGTGAAGCAATGTCCACATTGCGTAGGAAGAATTAACATTGTGCAAGCAATCCAACGGGGAAACAAAATCACACACAACAAACCAGAAGGGAGCATGTAAAACATTAAGGAGTAGAAAAGTAAAGAATACTCCCTAGAGTCCACTCAGGGTATGTAGCAAGTCCAACCCCACACTTGAGTTTAGCTAAGCGACAAAGTAAGCAAGCTGATAATATTATCTGCAAAGCCAGAAGAACTCATGTGCAAAACACAGTGAAGAGATTAGTAGAAAAAGATAGAGCTAGGGGCTCTTGCAGTAAGCATAACATCTGCCAACACACCACAAGCTAAAAAGAAAAGAGCAAAATAAACAGCTAAACAAAAAAAGTGAAAAGAGATACAAACCGGTGGGTTGCCTCCCACCAAGCTGCCCGGAGTTAGAGTCTCTGTCTAGACTTCACAAGAAAGCATCAAGGAGGGCCGCCACAACAGCTAGCAAGGGCTGTCTTCAGTCTAAGACACCATTGCAAGAGCGGCTTCTTCAAAGATTCAGAATCCGGTGCTAGAGCAATATCAAAAAAACAGCAGAAACAGGAGTAGTAGAAGAGGAACTTTCAATCAAGGATACTCCAGGTGTAGAAGCCTGAGCAAAAGCAGAGCCAAGGTACTTCTACAGACGAGCACCATTCACCTTGAAGACCTCTCCAGACTTGTTCTCTAGCTCGTAGGCACCATAGGAAGTGACTCCCACAACCTTAAATGGGCCAGCCCAGTGGGACTTGAGCTTTCCAGGAAAGAGACGAAGTCTAGAGTTATACAGCAACACGTAACCACTAACTCTGAAATCTCTCCTTAGGATCATCTGATCATGGATTCTTTTAGAGCGCTCTTGTAGATCCTAGAGCTGTCATAAGCTTGCTCCCTTAATTCCTCTAGCTCAGATAACTCAAACTTCCTCTTCTCTCCAGCAACATTTAGATCAAAGTTCAGGGCTTTCAGAGCCCAATAAGCTTTATGCTCTAGCTCAACTAGGAGATGGCAAGACTTCTGAAACCAGCAAGCGCTCCTGAGGCATCCCCAAAATGTCGTGGATGTATCGTGGACTCTAATAAAACTTGATAGTTTGGGAAGGGACAAGAGATAACCTTAAACTGGAAAACACATTTCGATTGAGAATTTACACACACGAAATTCACTCAACCTCCCTTGCCCCACACACGGACTCCCGGGACAGTTTCGACTTTACTCCTAAAGTCGTCAACCCTCTCCTAACTATCGACCTACGGTTCCCCGACCGTTCCCTGACCCGTCGTCCTATCAAATACCCAATGTATTGATACTCTTACCCAGTCCTCTGTAGCTCACCAACTCTCTAGCACTTACACACACTCCTAAGTCTGATCCACACTTGCCCAGATTATCTCTATCTTTTTCTCTCGTGCAGGCTTACTTACATATGGAATAAATACAAGTATATATACACGGTTGTTAGGATGTAACTACCGTCCTATTAATCCCCTAGACTTCTAGGAGTCGAATACTACTTCGATTATTCACATTAAAAATACACTAGACTTACAGAGAGTCTTCAACTTGATCTGGAGGCTTGAACTACGTGTCACCTCATGGTAGGTCAAGTTGGCGGCTGCCCTCTTGATAGGTCGATCACCACTTGTGTGCCCCACTTGCCTGATTCTGTCTGGATCATTAAATGCTCATAAATGCCCTCTTCTGAATTCATTACGGCTATGTAATGATGTTCTTTTATAGCTTTGTTATCTTGTGCATTAATGAACTTCTTCTTTTGTTGCGAGCTTGTCTTGAACAAGTTGCTCATGTGGATGTATGTGTCTTAACTGAATGTGTCGATCCTTTGCAGTCTTCTGTCTTAGATCTTCATCTTTAAGCATAAGAGATATCTTCGTGCGGTGTCTGACCGGTTGTCTGAGCTAGAAGTTCTACAGAGCTCGCGCCGACAGGTCCCTGATTGGTAGGGCACATGTCGTGGATTGAGCGCGCTTGCAACCTTGCGTGCTAAGCCACTCATGACTTAAGTGCTCTTGCAACCTTGCGTGCTAAGCCACTTATTCACCTGTCTATCTGAATCATGAATCTTGATAAACACATTAAATAGACAATACAAGGTTTGCTATCATCAAAACTAAAGGATCTTGTCATAACAATTTCCCCCTTTTTGATGATGGCAACCTATACACTTATATGTACTTGGCAATTCAAAAATTGAGAGATTCCCCCTAAGAAGGATTCCCCCTGAGTTTATTAAGGGGTTTTAAGAATGAAAAATTTTGACGAATGATAGCAATAAGTGACAGCTTTTATGCATAATAAGTGACAGCTTTTATGTTATACTATAACCAAAGTAGATAAAGTTTTCATTCAGATGATACATAATACAAGGATGATAAACAGTCTCACAAGTTTCACAAGTACATATACTTTTCTTTCCCCCTTTGCCATACAGCAAAATAGGGAGCAACTATACGACGTAAGATGTTGCAAAGGCCATGACATTCCATAGATTACAAACAACAAAACATGATCAAGATAGTCTAGATGGAGTGACGGGTTTGGGTATCCCATTCATAATCTTCTGGGCCAAAAGGTTCATCCTCTGAGAAAGAAGCTTTGATCCAAGAGGGTTTGGCTGTGGTAAGATCGATCAAAGGTGATTCAGCTGTGGTGGAAAGGTCAGACTCATCAGAATCTATTGTGAACTCCATGCAGTGTGGAGAACGTGTATGCGATAGAGTGACACTTGATGTGATAGACCAAGTTGTGAGTGAGTCAGAGACTGGTTGAATATAGCTTCGGGCGACGTATTTCTTTGGATGTTTAGTGGTCATAAACTTGCGGATGGTTGAGTGAATGGTTTGCTCATTTGAGCTGGATGAGCATTATGGGTATTGAGCCATTCTGTGAGATGATTGTGAGTGGAAAAAGGAGTAAGCAAGTTTTATAAACACTTTGGATATGCTCAACGACTGATCGGTGAGAGGTATTAAATGAGGTGCTACGTCTTGTGGGCTATGCTTGTAGGCTTTTTAGGTGTCAAGGGCCGAGATTGGATTAGTGGAATGGATGGGACTAAATATCTCAGATCATTTTTGCAATTTTTAATCAAGGAAGAAGCAGCCAATACAATAAATTATTTTGTACGCATCATAAGCATTCAAGTATACAAAAACCAATTGCATTTTCATTGATATCAAAAGGTACTTTAAAACAGATAGTCAAAGGCAAGTAAAACAGTAATGGGAAAAACAAAATCTAAGCCTAGAACTAGTTTTCTCACGGTTCGCTCGTGTCTATAAGAGACAAAGAACTCTCAGGCTATGTGGGAGTTTATAAAATCTATTGCTCCTTGAACCATGTTATGAACACTTGGTTCAGAGGACACGGCCTGCACAGCTGTGAGAGTGACTCTCACTCTCTTCAGAACATCCCTAGTTGAGGTATCGAGACTGGTCTCCGACCAGTCATGGACCGGTGAAAGACTTCTCCTTCTCTTTACTCCTGATGTTTTTGCCGTTGGATGAGGTTCTGACCTTGAACCCTCGCTCTTGGTTTGCTTCTGGACAACCACTCACTGATCTCCCTTAGTTTTATACCCAATTTTGACAACATCTCCGAGCAGATGCTGCCTTGAGCGGTTCGCGTACATTCGTGGACCCCGTCGGTGTCCACTCCACTGTCTAGTAGAGCCTTTGTTACTACTCCCCCATGTACTAACCCTTGGTTGACATGTCTGCTTTCATCCAAAGTGAGGAGGATCATGGTGGGAAGGTCAATCTTCTCCTTGGTTTTGAGGGCATAGAGTAACCTTACGTCTCTTGCTTTGACAATGTGGGTTTGTTGATTTTGTGGAGTGATGTTGTGGGTGAGCAAACTGAAGAGAACTCTATCATGTATTTACATTTCAGTTGTAGGAAAGTTCTTCATTGTTGCCCCTTTGTTGAGCAAGTTTACCATTTTTCCTCCCATATGTCCAAGGTCATTCCATGATGTTTCTTTTGGAACGATCAATCCTCCAGGTTCCAAGCAAAAAGTCTTGGAGATCCAAGACTTGGAGATGGTGATTTCAGTGTCTTGAACCCATGAGAAGATATAGTCGTCGTCGTCACTTTGGAGTGGTCCAAGACAGCGCATGTGCTCTTTGAGCAGTTCTGTGTAGACAGTGATGGGTTTTTGAAAGAAATCTACCCATGCCTGATACTCCAACAACTTTTGGATCTCTCCTAGACCCATCTTGTCCATCCAGTCTAGGTCCAATGTCTTTGGTAAGACAGGACAGGACCTGTCGTTGACGTTCTCTACCTTTATCAACATCGTTTCCATTTCCTTGAATTTCTTGAGATGTGATGAACGAGGAGGCGAAGGCTTGGCGACATCTTGAAACGGTTCTTCTAGTTCTAGAGATTGTGGTGATGGAGCCATTTTATCCTTGCCTTTCGCTTTTCTCAGATGCTCGCAATCTTGGAGTGTATAGATGACATGAGACTCTGACTCGGTGTCACTCCCCTTTTTCTTGAGTCCGTCGTTGAGGCGTCAGTGACCTGTCGTCGACATGTGTTATTGTTTGAGGGACGACACCAGTTTCTTTTTCAGAGTCTGGTGCAGGCATACCCTCTTCTGGTTGATATTCTGTTGATAAGACATCCTTTTGTGACTTTTCATCACTTTGAGTTTCCTCCTCTTCTAGCTGCTGAACGACAGCTTCTGCGATTACCGAAGGAGTGGCTTCTTCTTCATCGCTGAAGTGCAATCTTCGAGTTGCCTTCTCTGGTGTGGAAGGGGCTTTCTGTGGAGCTTTCTTTTGATTTTTAGCACGTTGAGAGGCACGAGTCACGCAAGTGATGCGAATCGTTGTGGCAGTAGAAAGGTTCTTAGGATTTGTGGTTGTGTAGTGTTTGGTAGTGATCTTTGGTGATGGATTTTGAGATGACATGTTTGGTTTTTCTGTGGTGGTAGGAATTTGGAGTATTTTGGGCTTGAGGATTTTGGTTAGAATAAGATGATGAAGCTTGAGAAAATGATGGTTTAAATAGTGTACCTCTTCTTGTAGAAGTTCGCCTTCGTCAGTTACCTTACGCACAAGTTGATCTTCTAGATCTTTGGAAAGGCGAGGGGGCTGTGATTTTCTGTGAACTTCTGTCGATCTTATGTTGGCCACTTGTCCTGAGGAAGATTCTTTGAGTGCAGATTTGCGGAGAGAGGATTTTGGTGCCATGATTGTTCGAAGAGTTTTCTAGAGTTTATGACCTTTTGCTAGAGAAATCTTTAGAGATGCTATGAGGCGAGGTTCTTTGCACTAAATCTCGCAGAAAATTTTGTAAGAGAGAAGAGAAAATGCTCTGAGTGCTTAGAGAGATTAGAGAGAGTGAGGGCAATAGTGTGACAAGAGTAAAACTCCCATCTCCCTTTTATAGATATCGAGTAACGGTCGGTGACCGCTCCTCGTCCGCTCGCTGACATGTCCTAATGGTACTATTCAAACGGGCAGCGGTCGTGACGGTTGTCAGCGATCCGTTGAGAAGTTTTCTCATTTCTATCCGTTGGACTATCTCTAACCTAATCTCACCTTGTGGAAAATGACATATCTGCTTCAAGTAGGCGTTTGACATAATTTCTATGCATTATACTGATCACTGACTATTGAACGACAATATAACAGGTGTTGCTCACATGTCGGTGACCGATCGTGGGAAATAAAAAGCAGTTTAACTGTGATTAAGGAATATCATTCCAAGATCATGAACAATCTTAGTAAACCTTTCCCTACTTAATGGCTTAGTAAAGATGTCAGCTAGTTGGTTTTCAGTAGAAATATACTTTAAACCAACTAATTCATTTTCACAACAATCGCTAAGAAAGTGATGTCTAATGTCAATATGTTTGGTACGAGAATGATGCACAGGATTTTTGGAAATAGGGATGACACTTGTATTATCACACATAATTGGTAAAGTACCTGTTTTGACGCCATAATCACCAATTTGTTGTTTAAGCCATAGGAGTTGGGCACAGCAGCTTGCCACATCAATGTATTCAGATTTAGCTGTTGAGATTGCAACACTTTATTGTTTCTTTGATCCCCATGCTATCAGAAATGACCCAACAAAGAATGCTGTCCCTGAAGTGCTCTTTCTATCAGTGATAGATCCTTCATAGTCTGCATTTGAAAATCCTACAATGTTATAGTTATTGAACTTAGGATAAAAGAGACCAAGATTCATGGTTCGTTTTAAGTAACGTAGGATTCTTTTTACAGTTGTGAGGTGACTTTCTCTTGGATCTGCTTGAAACCTGGCACATAAGCAAATGCTATACATGATGTCAAGTCTACTAGCAGTTAAATATAGTAGAGAACCAATCATCTCTCTGTAAGATCGCTGGTCGACCGGTCGGTCACCAGTCATGATGCCCATTTTAGTGCCAACTTTCATTGGTGTGTCAAACGTCTTACATTCCTCCATTCCAAATCTCTTTAGCAAATCTTTTACGTACTTCTCTTGGGATATAATGGTTCCTTCATCATTTTGCTTGACTTGAAGTCCTAGGAAGAACTTCAATTCTCCCAGATCACTCATCTCAAATTCCTTTTTCATCAACGCTTCAAACTTTTTGCAATATTTCTCATCAGAGGCTTCGAAAATTATATCATCAACATATACTTGCACAATTAGGAAATCTCTTTAGTTGTTGTAAACAAATAGGGTAGTGTCTACTTTACCTCTTTTAAAGTGGTTTCCAATAGATAGGAGGACAGGCGATCATACCATGATCTTGGTGCTTGTTTGAGCTCGTAAAGAGCATTGTCAAGTTTAAGTACAATGTCTTTCCTTTCTTTCTCAAAACCTGAAGGTTGCTCAACATAGACTTCCTCTTTGACGTACCCATTTAGGAAGGCACTTTTGATGTCAAGTTGGAAGAGTTTGATTCCTTTGTGTGCAGCAAATGCAATTAGTAATCTGATAGATTTCATCCTTACTACTGGAGCAAAGGTTTCTTGGAAGTCTATTCCTTCTTGTTGACGATATCCTTGAGCTACCAGACGAGCTTTGTTCCTGACAACTTCTCCCATTTCATTTAGCTTGTTTCTAAAGACCCATTTTGTGCCAAGTACTCCTTGATGAGTAGGACGAGGCACAAGATGCCAGACTTTGCATCTTTCAAAATGGTTTAGTTTTTTGCATTGCATTGATCCATTCTGAGTCTCGAAGAGCTTCTTTGACGTTCTTGGGCTCGATGGGTGAGACTGTCATTGAGAAGGCTAGAAGATCTCGAGTTTGTGCTCTTGTTTGAGTTCCTTTGGATATGTCTGATATGATATTCTCTAATGGATGATTTTTGTACAAACCATGAGATTGATGAATGGTTGATGGAGAGAGAGGATCCTTGAAATACCCCTAATTTAAATATAGGGATTAAAATTAATCTCATATGTATTTAAGGGCCTAATGGTACCCAATTAATACTAGTAAGGAAAAATAATCCAAAAGAAATAAATAAACGCTTAAAAAGCGGAAAACGCTAAAAAGCGTTAAGTAACCATAGGAGGTATGAGACCTCGTTTAGCGTGTTATATGGATTCTAAAGGTTAATAAGACCTAAATAATATATGGGAACAACTCCTGAAGAAAATGGATCCAAATAAGGCATTAAAACGCTAATAGGGCTTTAACGCACGTTTTTCGAGGAAACCCGAAAACGTGATTTTAAGTGGTCAAACGAACCCGTAAAAATTATAAATCATTAAGTAAATATTATTAAGCATTTATGGAAGCTTAATCCAATAAAATAAGAAACAGAAAATTCCGAAACGAGACTCGGTTAGTGACAGTACCTAAACCGGTGAAATAACAGCGTTTTCTGTAAGACGAAAAACGCTCCATCTAGTATACTATATGGGGGCCGGTTCTGACTAGCTAAATAACCCCTCACACACACATGTAACTAGCTAATTAATAAGGGAGCCAAAAGCAAAAAGCAATAAAGTAAACACTACTTTATCTCTTCTCTCTCTCCCCCACTCACTTATTTTCCCTACTCTCTCACTTCCCTCCTTCCTCACCACCGATTTATTCCCTCTCTCCTCTGGTTTGGGCGATTTCCAAGCTTCCCCAACAACAACAATGGCACTTCATCTTCTCTCCCATGCTCTACTCCTCATTTGAGCTCCAATCACAAAAATATTACATTTTAATCCCTCATCCCCTCATCATTCTCTCTTTTCAAAATTCGAAAAGGATGAGTTTCATCTCCATGGGTTTTCCCCATTCAAAGAGAAAATGGCACCAATGTAAAGCTTGGAGTCTCCTCTTTCCAACAAGGTAAAAATCTACATGAAAAACTCATGTTTTCTCCATCTTTCTTCACAACCGATTTTACCCTTTGTAATGCCTTGTTTTATCTCTCTCTCTTTTGAGCATAATATCAACCTTGCAATGGTGGTGGATTCACCTTCTTGAACCAAGGGCTAAAACCCCTTCTAAAACTCTCCAAAGGTAAACCCTAGAAATCTTGTTTTAAGCATTTATATGACTAACATTAATTAAAGGGTTGGTATATTAATTATAGTTGTTTTGTGTTCATTGGGTGATGGGAATGGAGTTTGGCAACTCCATTCCCCACATGGCCGATTTGGGCAAGAAAAAGAAGAGGAGAATTGGGAAAAAGAATGAAGGAATTATAAGCTCAAGGTAAGAGTTCTTTACTAATGTTAATTTTTATGCATTAGAGCAATGGAGTGGGTAAACAAAAAAGAGCCTAAACTATTGTATTGGTATTGGAGTTTATGAAGTTTTGAGTATTTGGGAACTAGTGAGTAAATTGTAGGCCTTAGAGCCAAGTATATTGTGTATGAGTATTGGTATTGATGTTGGAAGGGGTATTGATGTATTGTAATGATTGAGATTGCTTTGTATTGTTGGTAGGACCCTTGTATGGGTGTGGCTAGAATAGGAATGATTTTGGTGAGAGTGTGTATGTGTGGCTAAGTAAGAAAAGTAGGTGAACTATGGCAAAATTTTGGTAGGAATATGTGCATGTATGGATGACTTGGTGAATGGGAGAACCAAGGTATGTACTGAAGATAGTAGATGTTTAATGACCATGGAGTAGTGATTAGGGTATGAGATGAAAGAATGTAAAATCTGCAACAAGAGTGTTGAATGGTATTGGAGGAACTAGGAGAACTTATGTACTTGACCTAGGGAATGAGTGTTGGACTTGAAGAGGTGAGACAATGCACTGTAGGCATTGGAAATGGCATTAGGAGAGTGAATTATGTATGGAGGAGGTAGGAACTAAAATCTGTAGCATAGTGTGTAAAAATGCCTTGGAGAAGTTAGGAAAGATTAGTGTGTAGGAATTGGTAAGAAGAGAGTTGGACTTGGGTATAGGTAATGTAATGGCTTGGAAATGTATTTGGAATGCTAGGAGTGACATTGGTAGAGGAAATATTGAATGGTAGGAGTTGTAGGAAAATCTGTAGCATTAGAGAATGAAAAAAACTGTTGTAAGTGTTGAGAGGAAGTGAGGGAATTATGTAAGTTGTTTGATGGATTTAGTAATGGAATTGGTGGATGAATTAAGGTGATTTAGAATGTTTATAGTACAAAACATGTTAGGATATATGTAGGAAGATTGGGGAAGCAATGAGTGAAATTGGCAAAGAAAAAAATCTGTAGCAAGGTTCTGACTCTGTCCGACCCAGAGGGTGAGTCGGACGTGGGTCGGACATGGCTGAATCAACGAAATAAAACTTTCTGTAATGGTCCGACCCAGAGCCGTGGATCGGACATGGGTCGGACAGACGAAAATTTCCGTCGTCAAAGTTTCTGACTCCGTCCGACCCAGAAGGTGAGTCGGACGTGGGTCGGACAGAGCTTGGATGACAGAATCGAAACCTTCTGGAACGGTCCGACCCAGAGGGTATGGGTCGGACGTAACAGTGCTGGGTCGGACAGGGTAACTTTCTGGGAACGAACTTTACTGGAATGGTCCGACCCAGGGCTTGGGTCGGACGGTGGGTCGGACGGCCCAATACTTACAAAAAAAAACTGTAAGCTTATAACTAGTATGTATAGATATATGTATATGTGTATACCCTCCTACACATATGTATCTATGTAGGTAAGTAAACCATGGGTAAGTAATGAGAAGAAAGAAAATGAAATGTGAGTGTAAAGAATGCAAAGACTTAGTAAGTATGAACTAGGAAATGTAAGAGCAATTGAACTAAGTTCATGGTAGTTAGATTAATTATTCGGTTGTATGTGTGTCATAGGATTTGAATTGTGAACACCGAAGGAACGTTGGGATACAAGTACAACGGTGAAATGTATGATTTCTTCATGCTCTGTATCCTAATCTGGTTACCCCATTTGTGTGCTTATTTGACCACCTAAATAAGATAAATGCATGAATCGGACTATATTGCACTTACCTGTGCTTGACTTATGTTGTGCTTGATATTTATTGTCTTGAGCACTAGTTTGTATAATTCATGAAATATGTGAATGATGATGAACGGTATTCGAACCTCGTATTGTACTTGTGTAATGTACTGTACCTCGTATGTATGCGTATATGTGTATTGTATTATGGTGGCTTGAATGTTGACTTGTGCTAATTCCTAACTATCTAACTCCTAACTTAAGTGAGTAAATTGGAATGAGTACAAGTCCGATATAGCTTCGGCCACGCGTGAGGATGCGGAGTCACAAGAGGTTGGCTGCAATTCCTGACTCTTAAACTGGTCCGCGGCCCAAATCCCTTAAATGGGTAGCATCCCGGATTGGTGAGTCAAGTAAATCCCGGAGGTGGGACGGTGTAGTCCCCAGGGCCGGAGGTCCCGACGACTTAACTTGAGTAAGAGTAAGTAGTAAGTATGGATCCGTAAGTATGTATGAGTATGTATGCGTATGTATGAAGTAACGAGTAAAAGAGTAATCTCCACCCGATTAACCCGGGTGGACCAATGAAGCTAACAATATTGTATGTTTGCATGAGATGTGTATGTGTAATTCGGAAGAGGTAAGTATGTATTAGTTGGTTTATATTGTATCCCTTGTATGAACTGAATTGCATGTATGTACGTTGTGTGAGTAGTATTGTATCGTGTATAAGAGCATTTATGCATGTATGTTTGTATGAAAATGAACCGCATGTATTCGACCAAGTGGTCGGCGTACCCTCACTATACGCGGGGTATGCGGTTATCATGCTCGGCGAAAGCTGACCCCTTCGGGGGACATTTTTTAGTGTGCAGGTACCCGAAGCGAATATGGTCAAGGAAGAGACCAGAGGCACACTCTTGTGATTAGGAGTAAGTAGTTTGTGAGGATCGGGTAGTAAGTAGTCTCGTAGTGAGTACGTATGAACTTTGAAGAGATAGTATATTTGTATAAGGATCTTAGTAAACTCGGTATGTGGATTTATTGTATGGTATTTGAAGTATTGTATCGAATGGAAGAATGTAGCGTGTATTGGTGTATGAAATATATGGTAGATATGTAATACTCGGGATTCCGGTCCATCAGACCGATGCCGTAAGCAGTAGTAGTAGCCTTGTTAGTCACGTGAGTGACTAACGGTATTGTATCACCCACTGTATGTAAGTATATATCCGCTGCGTGTATCTGATGTGTAAGGAGATTGGACGGTAAGCACAGCATTAATAGTAGGGGTGTTACAAAAAGTGGTATCAGAGCGAAGTATCGCTCTGATGACTGGGAATACCGAGTTAGGAATTAGAAGCTTAGGGCTAAGGGCTGAGTGTTAGCATTAGAGATATGCTAGTTAGGAACTACCGGTGAGTACCGGATGCCTACAATACCAGTCCCGCCCGCCGCGAACCCCATTGTATAACTTGGGAAAGGACGCCAGAGAGACGGAAAGTCCTCTCATACTCGGGGAAACCCGGTCTGGCAGTTGTGAAGCAATCACACAGTAAACAAGAACCGACGTATAGTAAATTCCAAGGATTGGAAGCCGGAAATGGATCCCGGTTAAACCACAATACCCGCACTCAACAGCGGTTGAACGAGCACTCCAACCACGAGGCTGCAACTTAAAACAGCATGGGGCGACGTGCTTAGCAGTCGCGAGACCTAGCTAGACAACCAGCAGCAGGAAAGAAGCACTAACTGTGCAATGAAATGAAAAATGAGTAATAACAGAACCCGAGACACAAGTCTACGGGATAGTAATACTTGAATATTACCACCAACGGTATGCTAGCTGACTCAGGATATAGTCAGGAACGATTAACTCCAAAACCACAACGCCGAAGAGGTTACAATACCTGGCCAGCATAGCTTACACAGCTACAAGAACATCCACAGGATATAATCCGATAGGACTACAAGAGTAGTGCCTAAACAAGGTAGGCTCAGTAACCACCACAAATGTGTGGGAACGAGCCACAAGGAACGACACTAAACCAAATAGAATGGGAGTCTCCAAGGATTGGAGAAACATCCCGATTATCAACAATCACGTCAAGATCATTAAGAAGCTACCTAAAGGAGCGAGCATACCAATTGTAGATCAACAAGATCAAGGGAAAGGTCAACAAGACTATTAAATACAAGCAGAAACCATACCAAGATTGGTATAGGATTATCCAAAAACCACCGATACCGCGCACTTGCCAAGGCAAGTGCAGTGAAGAGATATGTAAAGGAACACTAACACGTCACAAGTACATAGTAATGTACGGTGACCGTAACGAAACAACCACAGGAATAAACATCCTAAAGCTGAAGGAATGGAACCTTGGAAAGGCCTAACGGCCCGACCACTGTAATTAGAACATACCAGTCAGCGAGAAGCTAGACTTGGTCAAGACCTCAAACATGGCTATGCCATGAGAGATTTCTTTTAACACCGAACCATTGTTTTAAAACCCAAAATTTTCCTTTTCAAAACCACAACCCTCTTTTTAAAACCTTGGATTTTAAAACCAGACCCAACAGCATTATGGTGAGTATCAAAGAATGATACAAGAGGAGTTGACGAGAGAATACTTCACCTAGGTGTGTGCCGAACACTACGAGTGTACCCGTTACGGGATGTGGGACAACCGCACTCCGAAGGAGCTTGCGGGCCCGACATATAGTTGGGTAAGTGGTAACGTATCAACATGGTACCCCACGTATGTATACCGGTAGTGTACGACACACGGGAAGTAGTCGACTCCGTTCTACGGACCATCAGTAAGTTCAAACCAGAACAGCTGGACACCTCAGACGACCAAGTATCAAGGAACTCAGAGAATCCATCTGAAGATGAGGAATGAAGACTGGGAAGTGCAAAAGCACAGACTAGTAAATATAGACATTGGACATGTCTCGAGGACGCCAAACAAATACGTGATAGCTGGAAAGGATACCCAGCCTAAACACAGTAAGGCAGTTGCCTAACGTGAACACCACAATGCTCAGCAAACGGGACAGAACTCCCAAGAGCAATCACAATTACTACTACGAAGCACAATCCATCATTGGAGAGGAATATAAACCTAGTCAAGAATACTAGGAGCAAGCGTAAACAGTCTACCCAAGAACGGGAGACGTCATAACCCAAAAGGGACGACTCAAGTACAATACCATAAGACGGTATAGAGGACAACACACGTTATAAACATTAGCCGGATGTAACGGCACAGCTACCAACACCCAGGAGCGATCCTTGAAGGGTGTCTGCGTTAACAACAGTTGAACAAGCGTAATGATATGAGCACGGGAGCTAAAACGGACACTCGGTTAGGACACCGAAGGGATTTCACTTAACAGGAAATGCCCTAAAATACTGAGAGGCACCTATTAACACCGGATTGCCTAAAGGCCTCCTATGAACGGAAGCGTGATGCCACGACTTACCATGGAGCCCAATAATATCTCCAACCTGTGACAGTGTACGTGGAGTGGAAACATGTATGAGCAGCTCGCAAAGAGCATAGCTTGCAGCAATATGGCTCTAAAGCCATAAACCAAATACGTTATATGAACTCAAACGGTTGCAAAACCCACACCATTGGTAACAAGACTTGCAAGAGGGATCGCCTCATACGACAAGAAATCAACAACTGGACCATAAATTCAAACCCAACATTCTGAGTGGCTTGGAGTAATGACCAACCCAATGTCACTGTCACTAGAGCATCAGCCTAGTATACAGTTGACGGAGTTCTTAATTACCGCCATGCCTTCTGTAGCAATGGTAGCATAGAGGCATAAGAATCATGATAATGCCAACATTGGCCTAGTCCACACTTGGACACTACGAGAAACCCAAGGGAAGGTACCCCTCGTTAACCAAAGACCACCAATGCGGTAATGATGTGAACCCTTAGAAAAGGCTTCCATCAATTATAACAATAAAACCACGCAATAGATATTGCCAAGGGGGTGATGGAGTAAGGAAATGAGAATTCCAAACCATTACGACATAAAGGAGTAAGCATACTCCATGTGCATCCATATATATAGTGGACCATTGTGTAAACACCAACATGACAAACCTTGTCATTAGACCTATGAGTGGAGACAAACCCCTCAACAAGAACCTTCACTTGTCAGTGATAGAATACCCTCCAATTGGAGAACGGGACCAGAAAACCCTTGAAGTTTCATGGGATGTCCTGGTAATATACATACAAGCAAAACTACACAGCCAGAGCCTAAACCAATGCTCAGCACCGAAAGGCAATAATTATCAAAGCAATTAATGTGAACACACATTGAACACCATGAATGATTAACGCTCAAGAGAGCTTATGACCCGATGAGCTATCTCATCCTTGGTCAACCAAGATACTTGGTAAATTGTATCACAAATGATGACAATAATGTGAGGTAAGCCAACCTACACATGAAACCTAAACTGAAATAAAATCCCCACAATGGGAAGATAATAGTAGCGGTACGCTACAACAACCGTCATACACACGAACATTGGAAACCCCAGGGTATTCATACCATAAGGGAATGGTGCCAATGACAATGGCAATGAGTGAAGAGAAACTATCACAGTAACAGAAACAGTAAAAACGATGTTGTATAATGAGTAAGAATACGGTGCGCGACAAGCGACCGATATGAAGAAGTAACAGATAATGACACAGAGTATAAGTACGAGATGACATGCATAAATATTCTTTCCTATCACATAAGTGACTTACTGTCAAGCGTTTACGCCTCTGCACTCTGTATGACTGAGTGTTTTGGTATTGCACTTGTGCAGCTAATGATCTAATGGGATGGCTAGGGATATGGAGAATGTAAACCGTAGTAAACCTTTCTTTTCACCAACAAACATGGCACTAGCCAGTTAAGCAAGCTTAGCAACGAACCGTGCGGCCTAAGGCCAAAGAAGCACGAAGAGTGTAACACACACTAACAGTCACAGATGTGAATTCCAACGGAATAAAAGGCGAAAGGAGACCTAAGAAAGTCACTAGGACCGACACATATCAATGCAAGGTCATACAAGTAAAGAACACTTGTACTGAACCAGAAGAACTGGTGTAATCCAGAAGTCATTGACAACAGAGGAAGCACTATAACAAAATAGTGGCTTAGCCTCGCCAACAACAAGTTGGAAGAACTTAGCGAATAATCGTGAGAGTACGGATAGTATGTATAATAGATTACCAGGAAGCTGGTTATAATCTAAACTCGTTGAGTTTAAAGGCGGTAAAAGAATACCACACTTGTTTGTAAACCCTATTCCCACAAAAAGGGATAAAAGGCAAAGAATAACACATCTATAATAACTAAAGAGTGAATTAAGCACTAAGGTTATCAGGGTCGCGCAGCAGAAGCTAGAGGGCCCTAGCTGAGGAAGGTAATACACCCAGTAAGTATGCGAGATTGGCTATTAATGCCTTAAAGCCTAATAGGCTAGAACCAAATTGATTGTGAGTTAAATAAACTCTATAGGAATCCTTGGTGCAAAGACTAAACCATTGGTATGGTTAAGACCCTTTGACCAGAGCATATTGTATAGTGTACCGTAGTGAAGCTAAACGCTTCAGATTGCCCAAATTGATTAAACCAACGTTTAATAATAATAACATATGGTAGATTACGTGGGCGTAATCCCTTTTAAGGGGGGTAGAGCGAAAACCGCTTAATGCAAGTTTTATAAATAAAACACATAAAACTATAATGTGCATAGCACAAATGAGAATTTATTCGATGAGTGGTACTTACGTTATATAAACATACGTATTCATTCATATTGAATTGTGGTAACTAGGCATTAGACATGCAAATACCATAGGGTGAATATACCCATCTTGTAACACCAGTGTAAGAGTATTGGTAAAGAAGAGTAATGAGTAGTGGACGGAGCTCCACAAGTATTGTAACCTTTGAAGAAGTAGTATGAAATGAATGAGGATAGTAGATGAATAAAGTTTATGAGTAGTGGAATCGTAAGTAAAATATTTGAAACAATTGAAGACAACTAAATCTTAGAAATGTAGTATTCCTCAGTTAGAATATATGATATGATGGTGAGTAATGGATGGAAATGAGCATTAGGATTGAACCATGGAGTAAAGCATTTGGGAAATAGAGTGAGGATGATTGATGGACTGATTCCATCCTTTGGAGATGTATGAATTCGTAATCACGACTAGAAAGAATAAAAAGATAGAAAATGAAAACAATTAAATTATTTGTTTGGTTGAACCTGATGTGGGAAGTCGAACTTGATCCTGATCAGATCAAGGGAAACCGAACACAAATTGGGGTGGAAAGATAGTTCAACACTGATGCTGATCACATCAGGGTCGAATGATTCTTGAAGCTCTCCTCAAGTGGTCACAAGAATCACACGTAGGATAGAAGTAATGAATATAAATTGGAATATGGAGTCGTGTGTTTTAGAAATTTTAATTGGTAGTGGTGGAAGAATTTCTTTTAGTAGGGAGAATGAGGATGTGCTAGAAGTGAGTACCGAAGAAGATAGTAAGGTAGTAGTGTGGTATAATTCCAAGGGCGGCGGGACATAGAGAAGTCCCGTGTCTAGAGGACCTGAGCGCCTGCGGGATGGGAATGTGTATTGCATCGCTTTGGGGATAGCCTTACATTGTAAGTATGTATAAATTTGGTAATGAGGAACCGGATGGTCGGTAGTAGTGCGGATCGGAGTAATTATTGTACATTGGTATGGTATGGAAAGGAGAAACCTTGAGTAACTGATTTGGGATTATTAAGGAGGAAGCACGTATGGCTTTGGTATTAGACACGTAAGAATAAGTAAGCATCGTAAACCTATAACCTCGAACAACTTTGAGGACAAAGTTCCTAAGGGGGGTAGATTGAAATACCCCTAATTTAAATATAGGGATTAAAATTAATCTCATATGTATTTAAGGGCCTAATGGTACCCAATTAAAACTAGTAAGGAAAAATAAATCCAAAAGAAATAAATAAACGATTAAAAAGCGGAAAACGCTAAATAAGCGTTAAGTTACCATAGGAGGTATGAGACCTCGGTTAGCGTGTTATATGGATTCTAAAGGTTTAATAAGACCTAAATAATATATGGGAACAACTCCCGAACAAAACGGATCCAAATAAGGCATTAAAACGCTAATAGGGCTTTAACGCACGTTTTTCGAGGAAACCCAAAAACATGATTTTAAGTGGTCAAAAGAACCCGTAAAAAAATTATAAATCATTAAGTAAATATTATTAAGCATTTATGGAAGCTTAATAACCAATAAAAATAAAGAAACGAGAAAATTCCGGAAAACGGACTCGGTTAGTGAACAGTACCTAAACCGGGTGAAATAACGAGCGTTTTCTGTAAAGACGAAAAACGCTCCAGCTAGTATACTATATGGGGGCCGGTTTTGACTAGCTAAATAACCCCTCACACACACACATGTAACTAGCTAATTAAATAAGGGAGCCAAAAGCAAAAAGCAATAAAGTAAACACTACTTATTATCTCTCTCTCTCCCCACTCACTTATTTTCCCTCTCTCACTTCCCTACTTCCTCACCACCGATTTCTTCCCTCTCTCCTCTGGTTTTGGGCGATTTCCAAGCTTCCCCAACAACAACAATGCACTTCATCTTCTCTCCCATGCTCTACCTCCATTTGAGCTCCAATCACAAAATAATTACATATTTGTAATCCCCTCATCCTCCTCTATCATTCTCTCTTTTCAAAATTCGAAAAGGATGAGTTTCATCTCCATGGGTTTTCCCCATTCAAAGAGAAAATGGCACCAATGTAAAGCTTGGAGTCTCCTCTTTCCAACAAGGTAAAAATCTACATGAAAAACTCATGTTTTCTCCATCTTTCTTCACAACCGATTTTTACCCTTTGTAATGCCTTGTTTTCTCTCTCTCTTTTGAGCATAATATCAACCTTGCAATGGTGGTGGATTCACCTTCTTGAACCAAGGGCTAAAACCCCTTCTAAAACTCTCCAAAGGTAAACCCTAGAAATCTTGTTTTAAGCATTTATATGAACTAACATTAATTAAAGGGTTGGTATATTAATTATAGTTGTTTTGTGTTCATTGGGTGATGGGAATGGAGTTTGGCAACTCCATTCCCCACATGGCCGATTTGGGCAAGAAAGAAAGAAGAGGAGAATTGGGAAAAAGAATGAAGGAATTATAAGCTCAAGGTAAGAGCTCTTTACTAATGTTAATTTTTATGCATTAGAGCAATGGAGTGGGTAAACAAGTAAAAGAGCCTAAACTATTGTATTGGTATTGGAGTTTATGAAGTTTTGAGTATTTGGGAACTAGTGAGTAAATTGTAGGCCTTAGAGCCAAGTATATGTGTATGAGTATTGGTATTGATGTTGGAAGGGGTATTGATGTATTGTAATGATTGAGATTGCTTTGTATTGTTGGTAGGACCCTTGTATGGGTGTGGCTAGAATAGGAATGATTTTGGTGAGAGTGTGTATGTGTGGCTAAGTAAGAAAAATAGGTGAACTATGGCAAAATTTTGGTAGGAATATGTGCATGTATGGATGACTTGGTGAATGGGAGAACCAAGGTATGTATTGAAGATAGTAGAGATGTTTAATGACCATGGAGTAGTGATTAGAGTATGAGAATGAAAGAATGTAAAATCTGCAACAAGAGTGTTGAATGGTATTGGAGGAACTAGGAGAACTTATGTACTTGACCTAGGGAATGAGTGTTGGACTTGAAGAGGTGAGACAATGCATTGTAGGCATTGGAAATGGCATTAGGAGAGTGAATTATGTATGGAGGAGGTAGGAACTAAAATCTGTAGCATAGTGTGTAAAAATGCCTTGGAGAAGTTAGGAAAGATTAGTGTGTAGGAATTGGTAAGAAGAGAGTTGGACTTGGGTATAGGTAATGTAATGGCTTGGAAATGTATTTGGAATGCTAGGAGTGACATTGGTAGAGGAAATATTGAATGGTAGGAGTTGTAGAAAAATCCGTAGCATTAGAGAATGAAAAAACTGTTGTAAGTGTTGAAAGGAAGTGAGGGAATTATGTAAGTTGTTTGATGGATTTAGTAATGGAATTGGTGGATGAATTAAGGTGATTTAGAATGTTTAAATAGTACAAAAACATGTTAGGATATATATAGGAAGATTGGGGAAGCAATGAGTGAAATTGGCAAGAAAAATAAAATCTGTAGCAAGGTTCTGACTCTGTCCGACCCAGAGGGTGAGTCGGAGTGGGTCGGACATGGCTGAATCAACGAAATAAAACTTTCTGTAATGGTCCGACCCAGAGCCGTGGATCGGACATGGGTCGGACAGATGAAAATTTCCGTCGTCGAAGTTTCTGACTCCGTCCGACCCAGAAGGTGAGTCGGACGTGGGTCAGACAGAGCTTGGATGACAGAATCGAAACCTTCTGGAACGGTCTGACCCAAAGGGTATGGGTCGGACGTAACAGTGCTGGGTCGGACAGGGTAACTTTCTGGGAACGAACTTTACTGGAATGGTCCGACCCAGGGCTTGGGTCGGACGGCCCAATACTTACAAAAAAAAAACTGTAAGCTTATAACTAGTATGTATAGATATATGTATATGTGTATACCCTCCTACACATATGTATCTATGTAGGTAAGTAAACCATGGGTAAGTAATGAGAAGAAAGTAAATGAAATGTAAGTGTAAAGAATGCAAAGACTTAGTAAGTATGAACTAGGAAATGTAAGAGCAATTGAACTAAGTTCATGGTAGTTAGATTAATTATTCGGTTGTATGTGTATCATAGGATTTGAATTGTGAACACCGAAGGAACGTTGGGATACAAGTACAACGGTGAAAGGTATGATTTCTTCATGCCCTGTATCCTAATCTGGTTACCCCGATTTGTGTGCTTATTTGACCACCTAAATAAGATAAATGCATGAATCGGACTATATTGCACTTACCTGTGCTTGACTTATGTTGTGCTTGATATTTATTGTCTTGAGCACTAGTTTGCATAATTCATGAAATATGTGAATGATGATGAACGGTATTCAAACCTCGTATTGTACTTGTGTAATGTACTGTACCTCGTATGTATGCGTATATGTGTATTGTATTATGGTGGCTTGAATGTTGACTTGTGCTAATTCCTAACTATCTAACTCCTAACTTAAGGAGTAAATTGGAATGAGTACAAGTCCGATATAGCTTCGGCCACGCATGAGGATGCAGAGTCACAAGAGGTTGGCTGCAATTCCTGACTCTTAAACTGGTCCGCGACCCAAATCCCTTAAATGGGTAGCATCCCGGATTGGTGAGTCAAGTAAATCCCGGAGGTGGGACGGTGTAGTCCCCAGGGCCGGAGGTCCCGACGACTTAACTTGAGTAAGAGAGAGAGTAAGTATGGATCCGTAAGTATGTATGAGTATGTATGCGTATGTATGAAGTAACGAGTAAAAGAGTAATCTCCACCCGATTAACCCGGGTGGACCAATGAAGCTAACAATATTGTATGTTGTGCATGAGATGTGTATGTGTAATTCGGAAGAGGTAAGTATGTATTAGTTGGTTTATATTGTATCCCTTGTATGAACTGAATTGCATGTATGTACGTTGTGTGAGTAGTATTGTATTGTGTATAAGAGCATGTATGCATGTATGTTTGTATGAAAATGAACCGCATGTATTCGACCAAGTGGTCGGCGTACCCTCACTAGTACGCGGGGTATGCGGTTATCATGCTCGGCGAAAGCTGACCCCTTCGGGGGACATTTTTTAGTGTGCAGGTACCCAAAGCGAATATGGTCAAGGAAGAGACCGGAGGCACACTCTTGTGATTAGGAGTAAGTAGTTTGTGAGGATCGGGTAGTAAGTAGTCTCGTAGTGAGTACGTATGAACTTTGAAGAGATAGTATATTTGTATAAGGATCTTAGTAAACTCGGTATGTGGATTATATTGTATGGTATTTGAAGTATTGTATCGAATGGAAGAATGTAGCGTGTATTGGTGTATGAAATATATATGGTAGATATGTAATACTCGGGATTCCGATCCATCAGACCGATGCCGTAAGCAGTAGTAGTAGCCTTGTTAGTCACGTGGGTGACTAAGGGCATTGTATCACCCACTGTATGTAAGTATATATCCGCTGCATGTATCTGATGTGTAAGGAGATTGGACGGTAAGCACATCATTAATAGTAGGGGTGTTACGATCCTCGACATCATCGTTTCCGTTGTTGACCTGTCGCTGACCTGTCGGGCAAGTTTTCTTCAGTCGGTGATTCATATTTGGGATTATCTATATGATCCTAATCAGCTAGATTGAATCCAAGTTCTTTATCTTCATCATATTCCTTGACCTTGTGTACGTCAGCCTCATCAAAGACTACGTGCACACTTTCATCCACCTTCATTGTCCTTTTGTTGTATACTTTGTATGCCCGGCTTCGTTCAGAGTATCCAAGGAAAATGGCCACATCACTTCTGGCATCAAACTTTCCAAGGGGACTCTTTTCATTGTTGTGGACATAACATTTACAACCGAAGGTCCTGAAGTGACTTATGTTTGATTTTCTTCCCTTGATTAACTCATAGGGTGTTTTGTTGAGGATAGGTCGTATGAGTGTTCTATTTGTGATGTAGCATGCAGTTCCCACCGCTTCTGCCCAGAAGACCTGAGGAAGACTGCTCCCCAATAGCATGGCCCTGGCTACCTCTTGTAGTGTTATGTTCTTTCGCTCAACTACCCCATTCTGTTGGGTGTTCTTGGTGCTGAATATGTGTGATTAATCCCATGTTGTTTACACATATCCATGAATTGTTGATTCTCAAACTCTGACCCATGATCAGACCGAAGAGTTTTGATCTTGAGATTGAGTTGTACTTAGACTTTTCCTGCAAAGGCTTGAAATTTCTCAAAGACTCCGTCTTTGGAAGCAATAAAGAGTGTCCAAATAAACCGTGAGTAATCATCAACAATTACAAACACATACCAATTTCCTCCAAAACTTTTGACTTTAATAAGTCCATGTGAAGTAATTCAAGTGGCTTGGATGTACTAACTAAGTTCTTTGATTTAAATGAAGTCTTAGTCTGTTTGCTTCTAACACAAGCATCACAAAGATTGGTCTCAGATTCTTTAATCTCGGGAAGACCTCTTACCAATTGTTTCTTGACAAGTTTTCTTAGTAAAGAAGTGCTAACATGCCCTAGTCTTCTGTGCCATAGTGTAGAGTCATCTATTGAAGCAGTCAATCATGGAATATTTGGACTGTCAATATCCTCTAAGCTTGTTACGTAAACATTTTTCCACCTTTTTCCCTTTAACAACTCTTTGCCATTGTTCTGACTTACTATGCTACAATGTGTAGGATAGAAGTGAACAGAATTGCCTTTGTCATAAATTTGAGAAACACTAAGCAAGTTGAATTTTAAAGCATGAACTAGATTTACACTATCAATGACATAATCTGATGTAATACCAACCTTACCTACACCGATGATTTTTCCTTTCTTGTTGTCGCCAAAGGAAACAGTTCCTTCGCTTCCTGGTTCGAGTGAGAAGAACTTCTTTTTGTCTCATGTCATATGTTTAGAGCACCCACTGTTGATGTACCAGCAGGGGTCCATTCTCACTCGATCCTGCACTTAACATGTTAGTGGTGTGGGGTTAGGGTCCATACAGAGGGTGGACCCATTTCCACCATTAAATGTTCTAGGATCATTTTAGACTACCCATTTTAGTCCTAGTTTCTTGAGTTGCCAATGCCTCATAAAACACGTTTTATAGCAATTGGATTCATGATGACCAGGTTGTCTGCATAAGCTGCAGACATCTCTACGACTGGTCTCTGACCGGTATCCGACCTGTCGTTTGCTTCTCCTCATGGGTGTCTTAGAAACAACATCTATCTTAGAATATTTTTTTTGATGGTAGCTAGTTCCTTTTCTTTAGTGTTAAGAGCAACAATCAATTCATCGATTTCGGGTTATTTTTCATGCTTCAATTTTTCATGAACGGAGAGAATTTCACTATAATTTCTTTGTAATTTCATGAGTGCCCTCATGAGATTATCTACCTTGCTTTTATCTGAGGTTTTTCTCAATTTTTCATTTTCTTCCAAAAGTTCATCATTTTTGATTTCTAATGCCTCTAGATGATCAACTAATGTAAGAGAAAACTTTCTAAGTCCTAGAAGTTCAGCCTTTTAAATTCTCCTTCTAAGTTTATAATAGTTTACCTTATGTTCTTCTTCTTCTTCTGATTCCGAGACATCATTGCCTTGTGCCATCAAGCACACTTCTTCAAGGCATAGGTGAGCCTTCTCATCTTCTGAGATGTTGCTGTCTGAGGTTTGACTGTCATCACTCCGTTCAGAATCTTCCTATGCGGCAATGAAGGCTTCCTTCTTTGGTCCTTTGTTGAATAATCGTCGGACAGGCTTCTTGACCCTGTCAGGTCCTCTCGTGATCGCTGAGGGCAGTCTTTGATATGATGTCCGCGTTTTGAACACCCAAAAACTTGTCATTGCTCTTCCTCTGATCATCCGACTCCTTGGACTCCTTGCCTTTCCTCATTTTATTTCTTATGAACTTTCGAACGTACGTCTTAGCATAGAGGACCATTTCATCATTGTCGTCTCCTGACTCGGACCTTTCATTTTCAGCTACTTGAAGGGCAATGCCTTTCCCTTTATCTCTTGATGAGCTTTCTGAGTTCCTATGTTGTAGTTTTAACTCGAAATCAATTAGAGATCCTAGCATGTCTGCCAGAGACATCTTGGAGAGATCATGCACTTCTTGCATGGCATTAACTTTGCTGTCAAAGGAGGCAGGAAGAGATCTGAGGAACTTCCGAATATGATCCTCGTTAGAGATAGTTCTTCCAAGCACCAACATTTCGTTGATCAGCTTAGTGAACCTTGTATGCATTTCAGAAATGCTCTCCTTTTCTTCCATTTTGAATAGCTCTTAGTGAGTGAGTAGCAACTCAATGCGAGTCTTTTTATTCTCATCATTCCGTTCATAAGTGACCTTGTAACACCCCAACCGCTAATCCTTCCATTCTCCTCTAATCATTCCCATAATTACCTTACTCGCAGCGGAATACTTACTTACTCCTGGCGGGTGATACAACGTCGTTAGCCATCCAAGACTAACAAGGCTACTACTACTTACAGTAATGGTCTGACAATTAGAATAAACCGAATACATATGAAGTTACCTTACAATACCGAATACTTACTTACACTTTGATTACCGAGTATACCAAAATATATGAATTACATTCCAAGTCTATTTCCAAAAGTTAAGAGTTTATACATCTACTCCTTTCTATCCAATCATATTTCAATATCCAAAAAGGTGTACCACATGGTACACCGGCTACTCAAAAAGGCCTTAGCCGTTTACAACTCGGTACACCATCCAAACCTACTAACTATACCAAAAAGATTCACATCCGGTCCTAACCCTACCATCACGCCTCGCGGGTACCTGTAGAATAAAAACATTCCCCTAGAGGGTCAGCTTACGCTGCATATGATAACCGCATACCCCGCGTACTAGCGAGGGTACGCCAACTATTTGGTCGAGTACATGCGGTTCGTTTCATTCATACATACATACATGCTTTATACAATACAATTCGATACATCCAAATCACGAGGCATACATACATACATTCCATACAAGCATGAAAGACATTACAAGTCAACCGTTCTTGCTTACCGAATACTCACCGCATTATGGAGATACAATTCTCCAATACACACAAAGGTCTAGTTAGCTTCATTAACGCCGGGGTTAATCGGGTGTTCAATACTCCTTTACTCAAGGTCAATGACTTACAACAGTCAAGACCGTTACACATACAATACTTACTTCTTACATACTTTACTCATGTTAAGTCAGTATGACCTCCGGGCAGGGATTACTACATCCCACCACCAGGCTTTAGGGTGGCCCACTAATCCAGGATGCTACCCATTCAAGGGATTTGGTCCATGGAAAAGATTACAGCCAGGATTCGGATCCAACCTCTTGTGTTTCCTTATCCTCACGCGTGGCCGAAACTATATCGGACTAATACTCATTCCATTTTACTCATTACTCATGTTAGGAGTTAGAATGTTAGGAATTAGTAGAAGTCATTACTTCTTTTCCATACATCAATACAATACACAAGTACTCATCATGTACACATACACTTCATTCTCATCCATTCATTTCATGAATTATACAAACTAAATGTACAACAAGAACAATCTAGTCCAAACACAATTAAGTGCAATATAAGTACGATTCATGCATTTATCTTATTGGTGATCACATAAGCACACAAATCGGGGTAACCAAGTTAGGATACAGGGCATGAAGAAATCATACCGTTCACCGTCGTACTCGTACTACTGGGTCCTTTGATGATCAACTATTTGATTCCTATACATACATGAAGTTGTATGATCAATGATCTACTATTGATCTAACTTACTCCTTCATTGATACTTTCAATGTATACTTACTACTCCATTACTTTCTTACTTGATTATAAAACCATTCTTTTCTTTACTACTTCTTAAACTTGCTCTCTTACTCATGTGTATAGTTTCTTACCTTTACTACTTCATTAATGGTACATTACTACATATATAGGCATATATGTGTATAGGCATACATATACATTACACATGACTACTATAGTCATATAATAAAAATTTTATTTTATTATATTTTTTTTGTTTTGACTCGACCGACCTTACCCAGGGTCGGACCCAAGGTCGGTCGAAGTCAGTAAGTTTCGGTAAGGCAAAATTCCAGGCTCGACCGACCTTGCAAGTCCGGTCCCAAGGTCGGTCCATTCCAGTAAGTTTCTTACGTGAAAATTTTAGTCCGACCGACCTTGCCAAGTCCGGTCCCATGGTCGGTCCATTCCAGTGAGTTACACATGTGAAAATTTCGGGTGCCACCGACCTTGCAAGTCCGGTCCCAAGGTTGGTCCGTTCCAGTGTATTCTGGGTTCGAGGTTCTAGAGTCGACCGACCTTGCCCAAGTTCGGTCCCAAGGTCAGTCCATTCCAGTAGACCTCTGGCCTTCACAAATTACGACTCGACCGACCTTGCAAGTTCGGTCCCCAAGGTCGGTCGAAGTCAGAAGACTTCCCGTCTTTGTATTTTAAGGCTCGACCGACCTTGCGGGTTCGGTCCCAAGGTCGGTCCGGCCCAGTACTTCAGTTTTAAAATCTTTTTGGGTATTTTCTTTACCCATTGTTTCCCCAATCTTTACCAATACTTCCCCACATGATTTAGCACTAATTAAGCCCTCTAAATCACCTTGGTTCATCCACCAAACTTACCACACAATTCCTACATTCACTTACACCTTTTTCCTCACTTCTTTCAACACTTATACTAGTTTCCACTTCACTTATTGCTACAGATTTTTGTTTTCCTTCTTATGCTACAGATTTTCATTCAACTTTTATCCTCCATTACTCCCTCAACTAATGCTATTCCTAGTATCCAAAATACATTACTTTACATCCTATTTCTTCACCTTACCTAAACCCTTTTCCAATCTGTTTCAAGACACTTAACTACTCATTTTCAACCTCTCCAAATACCCCTAGTTACTACCTAGGTTACCTCCTCTTCTTAAACACTTAAGTCCTCAAATTCCTAGATGAAATTTGACATAGTATCCCCTATAAATTCTTATTTTTCTCATACACCATTTCAGCTCACAATTGCTCATTCTCACAACCTGTTTATACAATGCTTTATACTCACATTTCAACTTCACTACAACACAATAAATTCCTGCACATATACATTCAATACCCCATGTTTTCCCAAGTTTTTAAACATCATTTTAAAACTTCAAAACTGTTACAATATCATTCCTCATTATACTTCAACATACTTGCTACTCATTACTCAATACATTACTCATTTTTACTACTAAAAAACGGTTACATTACACAATACAAAACTAGTTCAAGGTAAGAGCCTTTACCTTGTTCTTTCTAGTTTTCTTTCTTCCTTTCCCTTCTCTTCCTTTCTTCTCCTTTGTTCTTGGTTTTGAATGGGGTTCACACTCAAATTCTACAACCCATATCAATACACAATACCATTTCAATACTACCCTTAATTAACCTAAAGCTTAAAGCAGAGTTTTAGGGTTCAAGAAAAGCTATTACCTTCCAACCAATGAGTGAGGTCCTTGGTTAGCAAGAGAGTGAGATTTCTAGCCCAAAGGAGAAGCCAAAATCGGCTGGAGCAAGAAGGAAAAGAGTTCAAAATCTGAAATTCTTATAATACAACAAGGGCTAGAAATGATGGATTTTTCAAACTTCTTTTTACCTCAAAGTAACAAGGAGGTGAAGGTGCTTCTAATGGTGGTGCTCAAGCTTCAAATGCAGCACACCCATGGAGATGAAGTTGGTCGTTTTCGATTTTTGAAAGGAGGGAAGTGTTCTCCTTTGCAAGGGGATTCCAATGGTACTAATTTTGTAATTTTTGGAGAAGGATTAAGGGGTTAACAAGAGGAGAGAAGGTGAGGTTTTTGAGAGTTTCTCAATTCTCCATAGCCATCGCCTGAGGAAGAAGAAAATAGAGAGAATAGAGAAGGAAGGGGGGCAATGCGTGAGAGAGGGCTGAGTGGTGAGGAGAGAGAATTTGTTTTTGCTTTTACTTATTTCTTTTGTCCTTTAGCAAATAAGAGAGAGTTATGTGAGTGTGAGAGGAGGGAAATCGGTCCCCTATGCCCACCTCTACAGATTTTTAATTTCTATTTGCAAAATGGACACACTAAGTTTGTTTATTTACATTCTCACCCCACAACTTCCCGGTTTTGACAGTTTTACTAACCGGAACCCGTTTTCCGGAATTTTCTCGTTTAATTAATTTTATTGGTTCTCAACCATTATTAATGTCTACTAATGACTATTTGGTTGACCAAAATTGTTACGAGTCTATTTGACCTGCTTAAAGTCGCGTTTTCCGGTTTCCTCGAAAAACGCGCTTTAAGGTTCGTTTATGCTTTTAACCCATTTTAAAGGTCCGTTTTCTTCGGGATTTGTTCCCTCATATTTATTTGAGTGTAATTAAGCCTTTAAAATTATAATTAGCCTAATTAATCGCTGTTTTTAATTACGGGGTATTTCAATCTACCCCCCTTAAGGAACTTTGCCCTCAAAGTTGCTCAAGGTTTACGATTTACCATTCTACTCATTTGGCAACCAATTGCCATAATGCATTCTACTACCACCTTACAAGGTGTTCACAATTGTTACACTACAAGCATACACAATTCAGATACCATACACCATACTCAATTCAATTCACACATTCCACATACCATTCAATATACTTCACATTGTCATTCATGTCATATACCGTACAACACAAATGCATTACCTTACACACATACCATACATATACCGTACTCATTGTCCTACATACTGGATACTACTAGCACTACTTTGTGCCAATGAAATACAATTGGCACTACATGTGCCAACGAAGTACAATTACGATACATACATACTACGCAATGCTAACCCGAAGCAATGCAAAAGAAAAAGGCTCTACCCCCCTTAAAAGGGGTACGCCCCGTACCCTCCGTACTATACGGATGCTAGACATCTAGTCTACAAATAGATCCGGGTATTTCGCCTTCATGGCATCTTCTAATTCCCAAGTCGCTTCCTCGACATCATGGTTAGACCACCAGACTTTCACCATTCGTACAGATTTATGACGAGTGTCTCTTGTATTCGTATCAAGGATTCGCAAAGGAGTCTCGACATATCTCATTGTCGGCTCTAGGGATAGATGTTCGGGTTCTAACACATGAGAGGGATCGGCTATGTATTTCTTGAGTTGTGATACATGAAAGACATCATGAACACGCCTCAATTCTTCAGGCAATGCTAGCCTATAAGCTACGGCTCCAATCCTCTCGGTAATGGTATACAAGCCTACAAATTTCGGGCTCAGCTTGCCCTTCTGGCCAAATCGAAAGACGCCCTTCATAGGTGAGACACGCAAGAAAACTTGGTCGCCCACGGCGAACTCAAGGTCGCATCGTCGCACATCGGCATAGGATTTCTGTCTATCTTGGGCTGCTTTCATATTTGCTCGGATTTGTTGTTCAACTTGTACTTGTTATAGATACTCCGGTCCTATGATGACCGTTCACTTGACTCATCCCAACACAACGGGGTACGGCAAGGTCTACCATACAAAGCTTGGAACGGCGACATCTTAATCGAAGCATGATAGCTATTGTTATACAAAACTCGATAAGATGAAGCTTATTAATCCAGCTCCCCTAGAAGTCTAAGGCACATGCCCTAGGCATATCCTCTAGTGTCTGGATGGTCCTTTCTGTCTGACCGTCGTCTGTGGATGGAAGGCGGTGCTAAGCTTCAACTCAGTACCAAGCGCTTCCCGTGTTGCTCTTCAGTATCTCGAAAGAAATCTGGTGTCGCGGTCAGATACATGGTTTTCGGGACTCCGTGGTGTCGGATGATCTCCTTGTCGAATAGCTCCGCGAGCTTCGCCACCTTCCAGGTGTCCCTCATCGGAATGAATCGGGCAACCTTGGTGAACGATCGACTACTACCCAGATCATGTTGAGTCCTCCCCTAGCAGGTGGGAGTCCAACACAAAATCCATAGAGATATCGTGAATTTCCACTCTGGAATGGGCATGGATTGCACCATTCTTCCCGGTCTTCGGTGCTCGAACTTCACCTTCTGGCATGTGAGACCCTCAGAACATACTCAGTCACGTCGGATTTCATTCCTGACCACCAGAAGTACCTCTTCATGTCTTTGTACATTTTAGAGGCTCCCAGATGGACATGCAATGTCGAACAATGTGACTCTCGCAGAATGCAATCCCTTAGCTCAGCATTGCTTCGGGGGATGCATAATCTGCCATTTAATCGGACCAGACCATCTTCATGCAGTTTGAAGTCGTACTTTCGGCTCTCGAAGGTACCATCGTGATTTTCTGTCTGATCTCTGTGAAGTAAGGGTCGCTCAACTGAGCGTCTCGCACCTCGTCAACCAAGCTAGAAGAAGCGAGTAGCGAATGGAGCGAGTGTGCTCGACGACTCAGGCGTCGGCTACAACGTTTGCCTTCCCTTTTTTACCTGAGGTTGATGTTGTAATCTGATAGGAACTCCATCCACCTCCTTGTCTTAGATTCAGTTCTTTCTGTGTGAATACATACTGTAAACTTTTGTGGTCGGAGTAGATGGTGATGCTTACCCCATAGAGATAGTGTCGCCATATCTTCAAGGCGAAGATAATGGCTCCTAACTCTAGATCATGTGTCGGGTAATTCTCCTCATGCTTTTTCAGCTAGCGGGAGGTGTAGCACCACCTTGCCATGCTGCATGAGTACGCATCCCATGCCCTTGCCCGATGCATCACAATACACTTCAAATCCCTCTGTGCCCTCTGGAAGTGTGAGTATTGGCGCTGAGGTCAATGAGTCTTTTAGGCCTGGAAGGATACCTCGCACTCGTCTGTCCATACAAACGGTGCATCTTTCTTCATCAATGACGTCATGGGCTTAGCGACTTTTGAGAAGTCCTTTACAAACCTCCGTAATAACCGGCTAAACCAAGAAAGCTCCGGATGTCGGTAATAGTCTTAGGTCTAGGCCATGATCGTACAGCTTTGATTTTGGATGGGTCAACTGAAATACCTGCGCTCGAGATGACATGACCGAGGAATGATACCTGATCTAGCCAAAACTTGCATTTGGAGAACTTCACATACAGCTGGTTGTCGCGCAGTGTCTCAAGTACTCTTCTCAAGTGGTTTTCATGTTCTTCTGGTGACTTCGAATATACAAGGATGTCGTCGATGAATACTACTACTGAAGTGTCCAGCTGATCACTGAATAACTGATCATTAGGTCCGTGAATTTGGCTGGCGCATTAGACAAACCGAATGGCATCACCGTGAATTCGTAGTGGCCATATCTTGTTCGAAATGTTGTTTTCTCGATATCTTGCTCTTTGATAGCAATTTGGTGATATCCGGATCGGAGATCAATCTTAGAAAAGACTGAAGCTCCCTTCAACTGATCGAACAGGTCGTCGATGCGTGGCAATGGATATTTGTTCTTTACAGTGACCGCATTCAATTCGCGGTAGTCGATGCAGAGGCGGAGACTACCGTCCTTCTTCTTCACGAAGAGGACCGGTGCTCCCCAGGGTGATACACTCGGGCGTATAAACCCTTTGTCGAGTAGATCACGTAGTTGCTCCTTAAGCTCTGTCATTTCTGCTGGTGCCATACGGTATGGTGCCCTAGCAATGGGACCAGTACCAGGTACAAGGTCGATTTCAAACTCTACTGCTCTCTGTGGTGGCATACCAGGTAGCTCCTTCGGAAATACATCCGGGAATTCTGAGACTACTGCTACATCATCACTGAATTCTGGATCTCTCTCCTGATCTTGCACATAGCATAAATACACTTCATGTCCTTTTCTGAGCTCCCGGTACATTGCCATAGCGGAGATGACTGTAGTTGAAGGCTCTCTCGGTCTCTGGCGGTATGAAACAGTGACCCCAGATGAACTCTTGAGCAGCAATCGGTGCTCGGCGCATAGGATCCGTCCCTTGTGCCGCTCCAACCAGTTCATTCCGATTATCAAGTCGAATCTCAATCCGTTGAATTCAATGAAGGAAATGGGAAACGCTTCACCTTTGATTTGAATGGTGGCGGTGTGGTAATACGTAGTACACTTTACTCCTCCTTCGACGGGAGAGTAACTAAGAAATTTGGTAGCTCATCCACGTCTAGCCCCAACCTTGTAGCGAATGATGGCGATACAAATGTGTGAGAGGTGCCGGAGTCGAATAGTACTGAGGCTTCGATGCCGTTTACTGGGAATGTTCCCGTTAGAATGGTGCCGCTTTTGCCGGCTTGTGCTTCGGTGAGGATACTCAGGTTACCTTCGGTATCGAGTCCACAACCTAATTGTTCACAAGATTAATGAGTAAAGATGGTGGAACGCAAGTGGAATTCAATAACCAACACTGCTTTTTGAATAACTAACCATCATACATACTGTGTCTCTAATACACGTTACTACTAAGTTACATGCTGCTACAGATTAATACTTTCTAAAGGTAAGGTTCAGGCGTCCTGGTTTCATGTGTGTGGCATTGATTATCGCCGGTGGTGCCGTATTCAGCTTGATCTTCTGGATCCCGTGATACAGCAACCTTGATTTCCCACCCATGATTAGGACATCTCCTGATCTCAATACCAATTTCTCTGCGAGGTCCACACGCTTCTGCTCGCTATACAAAATACGGCGTCATCACCAATGGACCAAGACACTACGGGCACTCCTAGTTCAAGAGATTACGCCGTCTCGTCCTTATCTTGGTGTAGGCCAAGTCGTCCTTCTTTCTCATAGAAGTTGACGATGCATAGGTCTGCTTCAAGTGCAGGGATTGGTTCATCTTCACATTGTTGTGCAATTTCTACAGCTTGAGTGACAAGCGTTTGGTATTCCGGGGGTATTGGAGGTGTGGCTCCGTCTCCTGCTCGCGTCGTTTGGTATGTCTTGGTATAAGGGTTCCAATCCTTTCCCAAGCACATCATTTTCAGCTTCATTGTAGCCCCACCGAGGAATTCAGGTGTATAAAATCCTCCTGGACCCATTCCTAACTCGTTGCATCGTCGGATGATTGAAACTTGTGCTTCGGGTGTCTGGTATCCTTTTAATAGAATCATACCTGGGCGGATGACTTGACACTGTTCATTGTTGAAGTGGTGAGTGGCGATGTCGGTCTCTTCATGAGGTGAGTTCGAAGGTATTAGGTAACAGATAAAATTTCCCTAAGGTGGTAATTTAAATCTAGTGTGAGTTCTAGGCTTACTAATTCATTTCATGCTCAATACATACTTCCATGTTACTTACTCATGCTCAATTTCATACTTCAAGTACTTACGCATTCATGCTCCCATTCATACAATTACTTTGATACCTAAACATGCTCTTCAAGGGTTAAGGGTTATGGTAGTTACCTGGGCCGGACTTAGTCCCGGTCCCGTCACGGTCAATGATGTGTAAGGCTGGTTGCCTCTGCGGTGCGCCCTTCTGTGGACCTCGGGACCCCTGTCCCTGCGAGGTATGCTGGGCATGAGCATCGCCAGATGCAACCTCCTTGCCCTCACGCTGCTTGTAGCCCTGATAGTTGCCCTTGGGCTTAGAGTTCTCTGGGCATGCATTAGTGCGGTGTCCTGGCTTCTGGCAAGTGTAGCAACGGATCTCCCTTCCTTGGCAATCCGTGCCGGGATGATCCTTATTACAGTTGCGGCATATGTAGCTGCGGCCATCAGATTGGTTCTTGCCCTGACCAAATCCAGAACCTATAGCTTCCAAGTTAGCAAGGTTCGGTATACTTACAATACTCTATATACTACTACTTCACAAGTGTACTAATTCGGTTTCGGGTTCTTACCCTTGTAAGGTTGAGACCTCAGTGGCTTCGCTGCCACTGGTGCGATGTAGCCAAGCTGCAATGGCTCAGCCGCCTTGCCCTTCTCAGTATGGGCACCGCCGTCTCCTGAGGTGTTCTTATGGTGGGAGTACTTCCCTTTCTTCTTCTTCCATGGTTTGGATTGGTTTTGGTCGTCGGAGGTGTTACCCTTGCTGCTCACCTTGCGCTTCAGCGCTTGCTCCTCATCTCTGAGCTGGCAGGTGATCTCAACTCGAGATGCAGCATGGTAACACTCCTGAATTACTTAGGCATTAGGTTACACATTTACGGGAATACTAATTCACATTACTCATGGCTTTTAAGGGTTCAACTTGTTTACCTGAAGGGAGGTAAACCGTGTGAAGCCCATGCCATACCGGAGTCGATGGCTCAATCCGCCATAGAAGCGGTTGACCAAGACTTGGCCGGTATACCCAAGGTCGGGTAGAAGTCTGAGAAGAGAGGTGAAGGTGCGGTAATATTCATCAACCGTCATCTTCTCTGTCATCTTTAGGGCATCGAGCTCAAGCCGTTTCTTGGTCTTGACATGCTCGGGATAGTACTTAGATCGGAGGAGAGAGTGAAGGCTTCCCAACCGAATGCGGGGTCGGCTACGTGCTCGGCCTTAATGAGCTTCCATCAGCCCATAGCCGCGTCCTTGAGGTAGTACGCAGCTATCCTCACTCGGACTCCAGCGGGAGTCTCAAGTGTCTCGAATGCCGTCTCCATCTCGGAGAGATAGGCCTCGAGCTTGGCGGGTCGCTCTCACCTCTAAAGCATGGAGGTCGAAGGTCGGCGACGGCCTTTACCCAATTTGTTTCACGAGGTTGAGGCGGGTCGGGTTGCTGCTGTTGCTGTTGCTGCTGGTTTTGTTGGGTTGCTTGTACTGCGGTGATTACTTGTGGTAGCATTTGTGCTACTGTGGCGGCGACGATCTCCGCTATCGTCTGTGTGCCTGGTCTATCATTAGCCCCTCCCCTGGGACGACCCGGACCTCGTCCTGACATCTGAATAAGTGTGGATTACATTAGATAGGGTGAAACTATGACCACATGGTCTTGATTCAAGCAATGGTATCGTCTTTACAGACGTCAAGGGGTAACGGTAGTTCCTAGTTAGGCTTCTAATTCTCCGTTGTAAAACGGTTTATAACCTAACTCGGTAATCACTACACTCGGTATTCTAATCATCAGAGCGAGACTTCGCTCTGATACCACTTTTTGTAACACCCCAACCGCTAATCCTTCCATTCTCCTCTAATCATTCCTATAATTACCTTACTCGCAGCGGAATACTTACTTACTCCCGGCGGGTGATACAACGTCGTTAGCCATCCAAGACTAACAAGGCTACTACTACTTACAGTAACGGTCTGACGATTAGAATAACCGAATACATATGAAGTTACCTTACAATACCGAATACTTACTTACACTTTGATTACCGAATATACCAAAATATATGAATTACATTCCAAGTCTATTTCCAAAAGTTAAGAGTTTATACATCTACTCCTTTCTATCCAATCATATTTCAATATCCAAAAAGGTGTACCACATGGTACACCGGCTACTCAAAAAGGCCTTAGCCGTGTACAACTCGGTACACCATCCAAACCTACTAACTATACCCAAAAGATTCACATCCGGTCCTTACCCTACCATCATGCCTCGCGGGTACCTGTAGAATAAAAACATTCCCCCTAGGGGGTCAGCTTACGCTGCATATGATAACCGCATACCCCGCGTACTAGCGAGGGTACGCCAACTATTTGGTCGAGTACATGCGGTTCATTTCATTCATACATACATACATGCTTTATACAATACAATTCGATACATCCAAATCACGAGGCATACATACATACATTCCATACAAGCATGGAAGACATTACAAGTCAACCGTTCTTGCTTACCGAATACTCACCGCATTACGGAGATACAATTCTCCAATACACACAAAGGTCTAGTTAGCTTCATTACACGCCCGGGTTAATCGGGTGTTCAATACTCCTTTACTCAAGGTCAATGACTTACAACAGTCAAGACCGTTACACATACAATACTTACTTCTTACATACTTTACTCATGTTAAGTCAGTATGACCTCCGGGCAGGGATTACTACATCCCGCCACCGGGCTTTAGGGTGGCCCACTAATCCAGGATGCTACCCATTCAAGGGATTTGGTCCATGGAAAAGATTACAGCCAGGATTCGGATCCAACCTCTTGTGTTTCCTTATCCTCACGCGTGGCCGAAACTATATCGGACTTCTACTCATTCCATTTTACTCATTACTCATGTTAGGAGTTAGAATGTTAGGAATTAGTAGAAGTCATTACTCTTTTCCCTACATCAATACAATACACAAGTACTCATCATGTACACATACACTTCATTCTCATCCATTCATTTCATGAATTATACAAACTAAATGTTCAAGAGAATACAACAAGAACAATCTAGTCCAAACACAATTAAGTGCAATATAAGTCCGATTCATGCATTTATCTTATTGGTGATCACATAAGCACACAAATTGGGGTAACCAAGTTAGGATACAGGGCATGAAGAAATCATACCGTTCACCGTCGTACTCGTACTACTGGGTCCTTTGATGATCAACTATTTGATTCCTATACATACATGAAGTTGTATGATCAATGATCTACTATTGATCTAACTTACTCCTTCATTGATACTTTCAATGTATACTTACTACTCCATTACTTTCTTACTTGATTATAAAACCATTCTTTTCTTTACTACTTCTTAGACTTGCTCTCTTACTCATGTGTACTTTCTTACCTTTACTACTTCATTAATGGTACATTACTACATATATAGGCATATGTGTGTATAGGCATACATATACATTACACATGACTACTATAGTCATATAATAAAATATTTTTTTTTGTTTTGACTCGACCGACCTTACCCAGGGTCGGACCCAAGGTCGGTCGAAGTCAGTAAGTTTCGGTAAGGCAAAATTCCAGGCTCGACCGACCTTGCAAGTCCGGTCCCAAGGTCGGTCCATTCCAGTAAGTTTCTTACGTGAAAATTTTAGTCCGACCGACCTTGCCAAGTCCGGTCCCAAGGTCGGTCCATTCCAGTGAGTTACACATGTGAAAATTTCGGGTGCCACCGACCTTGCAAGTCCGGTCCCAAGGTCGGTCCGTTCCAGTGTATTCTGGGTTCGAGGTTCTGGAGTCGACCGACCTTGCCCAAGTTCGGTCCATTCCAGTAGACCTCTGGCCTTCACAAATTACGACTCGACCGACCTTGCAAGTTCGGTCCCCAAGGTCGGTCGAAGTCAGAAGACTTCCCGTCTTTGTATTTTAAGGCTCGACCGACCTTGCGGGTTCGGTCCCAAGGTCGGTCCGGCCCAGTACTTCAGTTTTAAAATCTGTTTTTGGGTGTTTTCTTTACCCATTGTTTCCCCAATCTTTACCAATACTTCCCCACATGATTTAGCACTAATTAAGCCCTCTAAATCACCTTGGTTCATCCACCAAACTTACCACTCAATTCCTACATTCACTTACACCTTTTTCCTCACTTCTTCTCAACACTTATACTAGTTTCCATTTCACTTATTGCTACAGATTTTTGTTTTCCTTCTTATGCTACAAATTTTCATTCAAACTTTTATCCTCCATTACTCCCTCAACTAATGCTATTCCTAGTATCCAAAATACATTACTTTACATCCTATTTCTTCACCTTACCTAAACCCTTTTCAAATCTGTTTCAAGACACTTAACTACTCATTTTCAACCTCTCCAAATACCCCTAGTTACTACCTAGGTTACCTCCTCTTCTTAAACACTTAATTCCTCAAATTCCTAGATGAAATTTGACATAGTCTCCCCTATAAATTCTTATTTTTCTCACACACCATTTCAGCTCACAATTGCTCATTCTCACAACCTGTTTATACAATGCTTTATACTCACATTTCAACTTCACTACAACACAATAAATTCCTGCACATATACATTCAATACCCCATGTTTTCCCAAGTTTTTAAACATCATTTTAAAACTTCAAAACTGTTACAATATCATTCCTCATTATACTTCAACATACTTGCTACTCATTACTCAATACATTACTCATTTTTACTACTAAAAAACTGTTACATTACACAATACAAAACTAGTTCAAGGTAAGAGCCTTTACCTTGTTCTTTCTAGTTTTCTTTCTTCCTTTCCCTTCTCTTCCTTTCTTCTCCTTTGTTCTCGGTTTTGAATGGGGTTCACACTCAAATTCTACAACCCATATCAATACACAATACCATTTCAATACTACCCTTAATTAACCTAAAGCTTAAAGCATAGTTTTAGGGTTTAAGAAAAGCTATTACCTTCCAACCAATGAGTGAGGTCCTTGGTTAGCAAGAGAGTGAGATTTCTAGCCCAAAGGAGAAGCCAAAATCGGCTGGAGCAAGAAGGGACAAAAAGTTCAAAATCTGAAATTCTTATAATACAAACAAGGGCTAGAAATGATGGATTTTCAAGCTTCTTTTTACCTCAAAGTAACAAGGAGGTGATGGTGCTTCTAATAGTGGTGCTCAAGCTTCAAATGCAGCACACCCATGGAGATGAAGTTGGTCGTTTTCGATTTTTGAAAGGAGGGAAGTGTTCTCCTTTGCAAGGGGATTCCAATGGTACTAATTTTGTAATTTTTGGAGAAGGATTAAGGGGTTAACAAGAGGAGAGAAGGTGAGGTTTTTGAGAGTTTTCTCAATTATCCATAGCCATCACCTGAGGAAGAAGAAAATAGAGAGAATAGAGAAGGAAGGGGGCAATGCGTGAGAGAGGGCTGAGTGGTGAGGAGAGAGAATTTGTTTTTGCTTTTACTTATTTCTTTTGTCCTTTAGCAAATAAGAGAGAGTTATGTGAGTGTGAGAGAGGAGGGAAATCGGTCCCCTATGCCCACCTCTACAGATTTTTAATTTCTATTTGCAAAATGGACACACTAAGTTTGTTTATTTACATTCTCACCCCACAACTTCCCGGTTTGACAGTTTTACTAACCGGAACCCGTTTTCCGGAATTTTCTCGTTTAATTAATTTTATTGGTTCTCAACCATTATTAATGTCTACTAATGACTATTTGGTTGAACAAAATTGTTACGAGTCTATTTGACCCGCTTAAAGTCGCGTTTTCCCGGTTTCCTCGAAAAACGCGCTTTATGGTTCGTTTATGCTTTTAACCCATTTTAAAGGTCCGTTTTCTTCGGGATTTGTTCCCTCATATTTATTTGAGTGTAATTAAACCCTTTAAAATTATAATTAGCCTAATTAATCGCTGTTTTTAATTACGGGGTATTTCAGACCTCAAGAGTTTTCCAAATCTCTTGGGTTGTTTTAGCTGAAGCAATCTTGGAGTATTGCTCAGGTAGTAGTGCACAGTGAAGTATTTTTACAGATCGAGCGTTGAATACCAGCTTGTTGATTTGATCATTCATCATGCTGTGGATAGATATGTCTTGTCCTTGAGGATTCTAGAAGGTGTACTCTCCATGTGTTATCACCCTCCGCATTCTTGGATTGTCAGACTTGATATGAAACTCCATCTTGTTCTTCCAGTGAGTGTAGTTGTCTCCATTGAAGAGTGGTGGTCGATTTGCTGCAGAACCTTCTTCTGCTGCTAGAATGCTTGCATGAGACATCTTGATCGTCTTCCAAAGCAGTTAGCTTTCTAGAAGAGAGCCGCTCTGATACCAATTGAAACCAACAAGCACTCCTGACGCATCCCCGACCTGTCATGGATGTATCGTGGACTCTAATAAAACTTGATAGTTTGGGAAGGGCCGAGAGATAACCTTAAACTGGAAAACACATTTCGGTTGAGAATTTACACACACGAAATTCACTCAACCTCCCTTTCCCTACACAGGGACTCCCGGGGCAATTTTGACTTTACCCCTAAAGTCGTCAACCCTCTCCTGACTATAGGCCTACGGTTCACCGACCGTTCCCCGACCTGTCGTCCTATTAAATACCCAATGTATTAATACTCTTACCCAGTCCTCTCTAGCTCACCAACTCTCTAGCACTTACACACACTCCTAAGTCTGATCCACACTTGTCTAGATTATCTCTCTTTTTCTCTCGTGCAGGCTTACTTACATATGGAATAAATGCAAGTATATATACACGGTTGTAAGGATGTAATTACCGTCCTATTAATCCCTAGACTTCTAGGAGTCGACTACTACTTCGATTATTCACATAATAACCACACTAGACTTGCAGAGAGTCTTCAACTTGATCTGGTGGCTTGAACTACGTGTCGCCTCATGGTTGGTCAAGTTGGCGGCAGCCCTCTTGATACGTCGATCACCACTTGTGTGCCCCACTTGCCTGATTCTGTCTGGCTCATTAAATGCTCATAAATGCCCTCTTCTGAATTCATTACGGCTATGTAATGATGTTCTTTTATAGCTTTGTTATCTTGTGCATTAATGAACTTCTTCTTTTCACGAGCTTGTCTTGAACAAGTTGCTCATGTGGATGTATGTGTCTTAACTGAATGTGTCGATCATTTGCAGTCTTATGTCTTTGATCTTCATCTTTAAGCATAAGAGATATCTTCATGCGGTGTCTGACCGGTTGTCTATGCTAGAAGTTCTATAGAGCTCTCGCCGACAAGTGCCCGACTGGTAGGGCACATGTCGTGGATTGAGCGCACTTGCAACATTACGTGCTAAGCCACTCACGACTTAAGTGCGCTTGCAACCTTGCGTGCTAAGCCACTTATTCACCTGTCTATCTGAATCATGAATCTTGACAAACGCATTAGATAAACAATACAAGGTTTGCTATCATCAAAACTAAAGGATCTTGTCTTAACAACTTCCCATACACCAGCTTAAAAGGAGACATCCCAATGGGAGTCTCGGTAGGCCCACAGAGCATCATCAAGCTTGACAAACCAATCCTTCCGTGAGGAATTGTCTGTCTTTTGAGAATCCATTTTAGCTCTCGGTACTCCTTCTGCTTGACCATTAGTATGGGGGATGATAAGGCAAAGCAACCTTATGTGTCACCCCATACTTAGACATCAAGGAATCAAAGGATCTGTTGCAAAAGTGAGAACCACCATTACTGATGATAGCTCATGACACTTCAAATCTAGTAAAGATGTTCTTCTTCAAAATTTTAATCACAGTTTTAGCGTCAGCAGAAGGACAGGGGATTGCTTCGACCCACTTGGAAACATAATCTACATCAACAAGGATGTAGTGGTTTCCATGAGAAGAGGGGAATGGGTCAGCGAAGTCAATACCCCAGACATCAAACACTCAGCTTCAAGAATTCCCTTCTGAGGCATCTCATGCCTTCTCGAAATGTTCCCCATCTTCTGACAATTATCGGAGTGAGAGCAGAACCTGTGGACATCCTTATGTAGAGTGGGTCAGTAGAAACCACACTCTAATACCTTAGCAGCTGTCCTGGTGGGACCATGGTGACCACCTTCCTCTCGAGAATGGCAGAACTCAATCACACTTTCGATCTCTTCATCGGGAAGGCACCTCCTAATCAAACCATCAGCACACACCCTAAAGAGATAAGGTCCTCCACACATAGTAACGAGCTTCAGACAAAAATTTCTTCCTCCGGTTATAGCTTAGATCATGAGGAAATCAAACCAGAGGCAAGATAGTTAGCCAGGTCAGCATACCATGGCTCTTTAACTTTTCCAATTACAAAGACTGTCTCATCAGGGAAGAATTCATTTATGGGTACCCCGTCAGCTAGAGTCTCAAGCCTAGACAGATGATCTACAACTCCATTCTGCTTTTCATTCTTATCAACAACTTCCAAGTCGAATTCTTGGAGGATCAAATCCATCTCAGGAGTCTGGGCTTAGAGTCATTCTTTTGGAAGAGGTACTTCAATGCAGAGTGGTCGGTGTGGACAATGACCTTACTTCCTAATAAATATGGCCTGAACTTATCAAGAGCAAACACCCAACAAGTAGCTCCTTTTCAGTAGTGGTGTAATTCTTTTGGGTTTTAGATCGAGTCTTACTTGCATAAGTGATAACCCTCAGATGTCCTTCCTCTGACATAGTGCAGCACCAACAGCATAATCGCTAGCATCTGTCATGATCTCAAAAGATAGAGACCAATCAGGAGGAACCACGATAAGAGCAAAAATGAGCTTACTCTTGATAGTTTGAAAGGCTTTCAAACACTCCTCTAAGAATTGAAATTTCACATCTTTCTGCAGAAGATCAGACAAGGGCTTGGCAATTTTGGAAAAGTCTTGGATGAACCTCCTATAGAACCCTGCGTGACCCAGAAAAGATCTGACATCCTTAACTGAAGTGGGAGGAGGCAGCTTCTCAATGACCTCCACCTTATCCTTATCCACTTGAATGCCAGCTTTGGAGACCCTGTGACCAAGCACTATACCTTCATGTACCATGAAATGGCACTTCTCCCAATTCAAAACCAGATGGGTCTCCTCACATCGGCCAAGTATCTAGTCCAGCTGATCAAGACACACATCAAAACTCTGGCCTTACACAGAGAAGTCATCCATAAAACTTCTATGCTCTTCTCAATAAAATCATTAAAGATCGCCATCATACAACGCTGAAATGTGGTTGGAGCATTGCAGAGACCAAAGGGCATCCTTCTATAGGTAAATGTACCTTAAGGACAGGCGAAGGTGGTTTTCTCCTGATCCTCTGGCGTGATGGGAATCTGAAAATAACCACTATACCCATTAAGGAAGCAGTAGAACTCTTGCCCAGCTAACCGCTCTAACATCTGATTAATAAACAGTAGCGGGAAGTGATCATTCCTTGTGGCATCATTCAAGCATCGGGAATCGATGCACATCCTCCAACCAGTGGTTTGCCTCTGAGGCACCAATTCACCTTTCTTATTGGGGACTGCAACTATTCCCCCTTTCTTGGGAAAAACTTGCACAAGAGAAACCTAACATGGGATAAATGATACCTGCATCCAGAAGCTTCAGGACTTCAGCTTTCACAACTTCTTTCAGATTTGGATTCAATCTCCTCTGGGCTGCCTCACCGGCTTGACACTGTCTTCCATGTAAATTCAATGAGTGCCAAACCCTAGACTGATCCCTTTTATATCTGCAACTGACCACCCCAAAGCTCCCCTATGCCTTCTTAACACCTCCAAAAGCCTGCTTTCCTGCGAAACAGACAAAGATGAAGAAATAATAACAGGCAGGGCGCTACCCTCTGCCAAGAAAGCATACTTAAGATTTGAAGGAAGAGTTTTGAGTTCAAGAGTAGGGGGCTTCTCTACTGAAGGAATGAGCCTCTGACTAGGCCTGCCCAATGGCTCCACATGAGGAGCATAAGGGCGAAAGTAGGATCGACCCTGGTTGAGCTACTGGACAACAGTAGCTACCTCAGTGCTCTCCTTATCATCCTCAATTGAGTGGCATAACACCTGTTCTAGCGAATCAGAATTCTCAAGAAAAAAGAAGAGTCATCAGCATTCTTAGCAACACAAGCATCATAATCATCAGAACAGTCAACATCAACTGAAAGCACGGCATGAGAAGAAGCATTTGTTCTCATCATCTTAGTGATATCCAAACTGAGTTCCTCATTATTAAACTTAAAGAGTGATCTTCCCCTTGTCAACATCAATGACAGTTTTAGTAGTTCGCTGGAAAGGTCTACCCAACAATGGTACTAACATCCTCATCCATATCAAGAATGAAAAAATCAGCAGGGAAGAAGAAGTTACCAACACCTACCATAACATTCTCAACCATACCTCAAGGTTTGATTGAAGAACGATCAGCTAATTGCAAGTTAGAATGAATTGGAACAAGCTCACCAGCATGAAGCTTCTTAAACATTGAATAAGGCATCAAATTTATACTTGCTCCAAGGTCACAGAGTCCAAAACCACAGTCCATGTCTCCAATGGTGCAAGGGATGATGGGCTTCCCTGGATCTCCACACTTAGGAGGAAGCTTCTGCTGGATGGTTGTAGAGCATGTCCCTATCAGCTGAACGATCTCACTCTCCTCGAACTTTCGCTTGTTAGAAATCAAATCCTTCACAAAGTGAGCATAATTAGGCATCTTCTTGATAGCATCAATCAAAGGGATATTGATAGTAAGCTTAGAAAACACATTCAGAAATTTCCCAAATTAATCATCAAGTTCTTTTTCTTTAAATCTATTAGGAAAAGGAAGTTCCTTAGGAACCACTTTATCCTTGGAATTTTTAGCAATTATAGTATGAGAAGGGGAAGAGATAGGAGTCTGGGTCTCCTCAGAAACTACCTCAGGATGGGCTGGAGGCCCTGACGGTGCACCAGTGCTAGAAGAAAGAAGACCAGTCTCTTCGCCAGTATGATCCTCAGCCACTTGATCTTTATTTATCAGCTGCTTCACACTTCGAAGACTTACTCCGTGAAATACCTCTACTTCATCAACATCTAGGACAGTCACTACCTTCATCTGCTCCCTTGGATTGGGATCCGATTGAGAAGGTAATGAACCAGGAGTCCTTTGATTCAATAACAATTGAGTCAGCTGTGCCATGTGCTGCTCAAGCTTCTGCTAACCAGTAGTCAGAGTCTGATTGGTATTCATCTGCTGCTCATACTGACTCTGCTGCTTGGCTTCCAATTTAGCCAACAACTCTGCAAGAGTTGAATTATTTGAAGAAGAAGAAGGGCCTGATTGTTGAAACTGAGATTGCTGATTCTGATTGCAGGAAGGCCGAGAAAAACCAGGAGGCACTCCCTGAGTAAGTTGCTAAGGCCACATCTGATATGAGTTCAAGGCATTATTGGGGTTTCCATACCTCAAGTTCGGATGATGATTCTGAACCCAAGGCTGCCTATTGAAAGATTGACCCACAACATTTGCTTCTTCATTTCGTCTCATCTTAGCCATCTCTGGGCATGATTCAAATTCATGTGGCCCACCACACTGACAACAACACAAATCACTAGAACTAGAAAATACCTGCTTCACAGAATGAGCAGGAGCTTTACCCATCGTGAGCTGCTCCAACATCTTCAACATGTGGCTCATGGTAGTCTCTGATTGAGCCTGCTTCGCAGCCATCTACTCTAGAAAAAGGTCTACAGTTCTGGATGAACTAGAACCCACTGAATAAAGTCTACCACCACTGGAGCTCCACTGTCTAAACTCCTCACAGTATGACTCCATAGCAGCCATAAACTTTTCACCATTCTTAGCCAGCAGGTTACCACCCAAGGCTGAACACATCTCACCCTTATTCTCATCTCTAAGCCCAAAGAAGAAACCAAGTGCTAGAGAGGTAGTGTCCTGTCCATGGTGTGGGCACTGTCGCAAAAGCTCCTTGAATCGGTCCCAAGCTTCACAGACTGTCTCAGATCCTGACTGCTTGAAAGACATCAACCCAGCAATCAACTGGCGAGTCATCGAGATAGGCTAGTACTTCTCATAAAATTTCTCTATCATCTGATCCCAAGAAGTGATAATGCCCGGAGGCAAGCGATGATACCATTTTAATGCCTCCCCTAAAAGGCTGTTCGGAAATAAGCATAATCTTGCATACTCCTTCAAACCAAGAACAAGACCCAGAGTGTCCAGATGAACTAAGAACCGGTGCACATGGTCTAACGCATCTGCAGGGTCTGCTCCAGAGAAACATCCCCTGGATGATTGCGCACAGCAGTCGACTGATATGAGGGCTTCAACTTTTGCCACTCAGCAAGCAACTTAGCAGTCAACTGTGGCAGAACAATAGGGCTCCCTCTCAAAGTAGCAGGCGGTCTATTGATTGTACCCATCGTAGTATTATTCTGGCCATTCTCGATTTGAGGAATACTATAAGCAATGTCGAAATCTACCTACCTTCTCGCTCTGAGATCCTAGAGGAAAGTCCTTTCAATCTCAGGATCGAAATTTGCTTCAGGAGGACCAAAGGAACGTATTCTGCGCATCCACTAGGTACCTGCAATAGCAAGAAGAGAAAGAAACAAAAGGAATTGAAATTAGAACTAGATTAAGTAAGAAAACAATAGAAACGAAATGGCTAAACCAAATAAACTCAAAATAAAATAAAAACAAAGAAAATAAAACAAATGATATCCAAAGTCAAGGACTAGACAAAAGTCAAGTCCCCAGCAACGGCGCCAATTTGCAGACGGGAAATTTAACCTACTAAAGGCTTAGAAATTAATCCTAGAAATTAATAAATTAAATCCCTACAGGTTGCAAAATACCCGGTCACAATAATATAATAAATTAAGCAAGTTACCGAGGTCGAATTCGCGGGGACTTTGTGATTAAATCTAATCCTAGGAAAATAGTGAAATGGAAGGGTTGTCGGTTGTTTTGGTTTCGTGAATTAAAACGAGAAAACTAGTAAATAAATGGGCAAATAAATTCAATAAAAACTATGTGTGAAATGGAACTCCGGGCTAGGTTTTCGACTGTCAGATTATGCAATTCCTGCTGGTTAGTTTGAGATGTCGATTGGCAAAATTCCTAAAACTTTTCCAAAGACTAAATCCTAGCCTCAAGAACTCGCATAGTAGAACGCAGTAAATCTAATCCAGATTTAGCATAATACGAATAGATGGAATAAACACAAGGATTTTTTTTTGCACTTCAGGGAAAATCTAACCTATCCGGTGTAATTTCCCATAAGTTTACAGGTTAATCGACCATTCCATTTATCACAAATCTCGCTCAAAACGGAATTCGTAAAGCAATCAACAAATTAGCTACTTTTATTGAAAGCGCAAAAATAACTTAACCAACAACAATCGACAAGAATCTCAAACCAACGGGTAGCAGAAATTACAGAATCAAAACAGTCAGATAACCATTCCCAGAGTTTAATTCTCCTAGCCTAGCATAATTGAAGAACAAATACAAAAAGAGAGTGTAGAAATTATCTCGGTATTAGTTTTGAAATTTGCCAGATGGAAGGTTGAGCAGATGAACGAGTTCGGAGCAGAAATCTTCTCCTCCGGTGTTGAAATGGTCGCGGCAGGGCAAGAAGACTAAGAGAGGCGCCGACGTCGAGTTTTGTTCGTGCGTGACTTGTGTGTCTGAATGTTTTTCCTGCCCTCGCGAACGCTCCTTAAAATAGAATTTTTACACACAAAATACATACGTCCGGGTGAGCTGTCCGGATCACTTAGCCGGACAAAACATAGCCCGTCAGGCAAGATTTTTTGTTTTGTGTGACGTCCAGACCACCCGTCCAGGTCAGTTAGCCGGACAGCCGGCCTGCACAGAAATATGATAAAAATCCACGGCCCAACACTCGTGATCGTAAATATAGCAGTAGTTCTGAGCGCGTCCGGATCAGTTAGCCGGACAGGTCATCCGGACATGTGAAAGCTTCATGGGAGAGGACTTAGGAGGCGTCCGGGTCTCCATCCGGGTTAGTTAACCGGACAGGAACAACGCGTCCGGGGCAATGGTGCGGACGTTGATCCGAACACGAGAGAAAACAGAAATTGGTCGCGTCCAGGGCCACGGATGGCACGTCCGGTACTACGGACAGCGTGTCCGGGTGAAAGGGCCGGACGGCATGTCCGGTCGTCTGTATATATCTTTACTCCTTTGCTCCAAAAATTCGATAGGTCCAGATTATTCGTTTATGCTCCGATTTGTTCCCCGTTTGCGGCGTTGGAAAGCTCGTGAGGAGAACTATGCATTTTCACCATCGTTTTTAATCGTTTTCTGCTTTTAAATATAAATTGGCGTTAGTTCTTGCCTAAAGTAAGAATCAGGCAAAACATAGGATAAGTGTAAGAAGGCACCTAAACGGTTGCATAACATAAGAATTTAGCACCAATAAAACCATGCTGATTTCCCACTTATCAATACATACAATTTATTCACGCCATAAACCCGCCCTAACAAGGTAACCAATAGTGTTGTATCCATTCCTTTTTTTCTTTTGTATCTACTGGTGCAGGGTTTGGTGATGTGTTAATGAAAGGCTGAAGATCCCTACAAACCTATAAGCCTTCGTAGCTACCTCTTGTTGATGTTCCATTACTACAAGTGAAATAGATACTCATACTATTTTCAGAAAGCGATGATTGCTTCCATGACCTATGTTAAAGATGCAAGCGCGTCTTAGCCAACTATTGAGTCAGCACCAAATAAAGTCACAACTGACATCAAGTTTATTTCTAAGACCATCGTCTAGATGTGCTTCAAGACTTCATCATTTGATAGCACTTGGCTTGATGGCAGCCATATTCACTACGGTTTTGAGCTTTTGTATCTCTTCTCTTCCCCACTTATGTATTCCTTTATGAAACGGTTTCTTGTCCATATTTTGTGTATGCCCTTCTTTTAATAGTATTAACCCTCATACGATATGGATTATGTTCTCATGCGCATATATATATTCTAATGTGTGTGTATATATACCTTTAAATAGTTTTAGTAAATTATAATTTTAATTTGCAAAAGGTCTCATGCTCATACTGGTTCTTAACTTATTCTCTCTCACTTATGTACAATTTGGAAAAGTAGATGTTGTGTGATCCATAATTGGGTTCTTAGGAGTTCTTGTAGAAGAACCCTCTCTTCTAAGTTCTTAGACTTTCTCTCCCACCACGTGTACACCTTATGTTTTTTTATTAATAATTATTATGATTGAAATTGTAGTTTTTCTGGGGGCCATAACTGCGTTCTTAAAAGTTCTCGTAGAAGAACCCTCACCATACTGTTCTTAGCCTCTCTGCTTCCCCCTTCGAAGACTAACTCCGTGACAAACCTCTACTTCATCAACATCTAGGATAGTCACTGCCTTCATCTGCTCCTTTGGATTGGGATCCGATGGAGAAGGTAGAACCAGGAGTCCTTTGATTCAATAACAAATGAGTCAGCTGTGCCATGTGCTGCTCAAGCTTCTGCTGACCAGCAGTCAGAGTCTGATTGGTATTCATCTGCTGCTCATACTGACTCTGCTGCTTGGCTTCCAATTTAGCCAACAACTCTGCAAGAGTTGAATTATTTGAAGAAGAAGAAGAAGGGCCTGATTGTTGAAACTGAGATTGCTGATTCTGATTGCAGGAAGGCCGAGAAAAACCAGGAGGCACTCCCTGAGTAAGTTGCTAAGGCCACATCTGATATGAGTTCAAGGCATTATTGGGGTTTCCATACCTCAAGTTCGGATGATGATTCTGAACCCAAGGCTGCCTATTGAAAGATTGACCCACAACATTTGCTTCTTCATTTCGTCTCATCTTAGCTATCTCTGGGCATGATTCAAATTCATGTGGCCCACCACACTGACAACAACACAAATCACTAGAAAATACCTGCTTCACAGAATGAGCAGGAGCTTTACCCATCGTGAGCTGCTCCAACATCTTCAACATGTGGCTCATGGTAGTCTCTGATTGAGCCTGCTTCGCAGCCATCTACTCTAGAAAAAGGTCTACAGTTCTGGATGAACTAGAACCCACTGAATAAAGTCTACCACCACTGGAGCTCCACTGTCTAAACTCCTCACAGTATGACTCCATAGCAGCCATAAACTTTTCACCATTCTTAGCCAGCAGGTTACCACCCAAGGCTGAACACATCTCACCCTTATTCTCATCTCTAAGCCCAAAGAAGAAACCAAGTGCTAGAGAGGTTGTGTCATGTCCATGGTGTGGGCACTGTCGCAAAAGCTCCTTGAATCGGTCCCAAGCTTCACAGACTGTCTCAGATCCTGACTGCTTGAAAGACATCAACCCAGCAATCAACTGGCGAGTCCTCGAGATAGGCAAGTGCTTCTCATAAAATTTCTCTGTCATTTGATCCCAAGAAGTGATAATTCCCGGAGGCAAGCGATGATACCATTTAGATGCCTCCCCTGAAAGGCTGTTTGAAAATAAGCAAAATCTTGCATACTCCTCCAAACCAGGAACAAGACCCAGAGTGTCCAGATGAACCAAGAACCGGTGCACATGGTCTAACACATCTGTAGGGTCTGCTCCAGAGAAACACCCAGCTAGATGATTGTGCACAACAGTCGACTGATGTGAGGGCTTAAACTTTTGCCACTCAGCAAGCAACTCAGCATTCAATAATGGCAGAACAATAGGGCTCCCTCTCAGAGTAGCAAGCGGTCTATTGATTGTACCCATCGTAGCATTATTCTGGCCATTCTCGATTTGAGGAATATTATCAGCCATGTCGAAATCTAGCTGCCTTCTCGCTCTGAGAGCCTAAAGGAAAGTCCTTTCAATCTCAGGATCGAAATTTGCTTTAGGAGGACCAAAGAAACGCGTTTGTTTCATCCACTAGGTACCTACAATAGCACGAAAAGAAAGAAACAAAAGGAATTGAAATTAGAACTAGATTAAGCAAGAAAACAATAGAAACAAAAAATTAATGAAATACCTAAAACAAATAAACTCAAAATAAATTGAAAATAAAATAAAAACAAAGAAAACAAAACAAATGACAACCAAAGTCAAGGACTAGACAAAAGTCAAGTCCCCGTCAACGACGCCAATTTGCAGTCAGGAAATTTAACCTACTAAAGGCTAAGAAATTAATTCTAGAAATTAATAAATTAAATCCCTACAGGTTGCTAAATACCCGGTCGCAATAATATAATAAATTAAGCAAGTTATCGAGGTCGAATTCACGGGGACTTTGTGATTAAATTAAATCCTAGGAAAACAGTGAAATGGAAGGGTTGTCGGTTGTTTTGGTTTCGTGAATTAAATAACGAGAAAACTAGTAAATAAATGAGCAAATAAATTCAATGAAAACCATGTGTGAAATGGAACTCCGGGTCAGGTTATCTTTTTCGACTGTCAGATTATTCAATTCCTGCTGGTTAGTTTGAGATTTCGATTGACAAATTATAATTTTAATTTACAAAAAGGTATAGTTTTAATATGAATAAAAATTACTCGTTACTATATAACCAAATATAAGTGATGTTACTATAACTAAAACAGATACAACTTATTCTAATTAATGTGCAAGACTACTTTTTTTTGTAAACACAATATTATTATAGATTAAGGAACGATAGCAAAGAACAATAGGATTGGACAGCTCGGGCCTCCATCGTGATTGAGGAGCGTACATACAATTTCCTCACGCCACAAACCCACCCTAACAAGGCAATTAAGAGTCTTGTATCCATTCCTTTTTTTCTTTTGTATCTACTCGTGCAGGGTTTGGTGAAGTGTTTATGAAAGGCTGAATATCCCGACAAACCTATAAGCCTTCGTAGCTACCTATTGACGATGTTCCACAACTACAAGTGAAATAGATACTTATACTATTTTCGGAAAGTGATTATTGCTTCCACGAACTATGTTAAAGATGCAAGCGCTTCACAGCCAACTATTGAGTCAGCACTGAAATACCCCAAACCTTAATATGTTAATTAATTATGTAATTATGATTTTTCTAAGGCTAATTAAGTCCTTAAGATCATTGGTGAAGAAATAAAAACCAAAAAGAAAAAGAAAATGCGTAAGAGTCACAAAACGTGAAAACACGTATTTAATTATTAGGAGGTATATAACCTTCACTAGGGTTATAAGTATATTTTTATACCCTAACTACACAATAAGAACATGTGGGAAAAATTTCGGAAGAAAACGGATCCAAATAATGCGTTAAAACGCGAACGGAGTCTCAAAGCGCGTTTTTCGAGAAAACCCGAAAACATGACTTTAAACAGTTAAACGACCCCGTAAAAATTATGGTTGATTATATAACTAAAATTAAACATTAATGGAAGCCTAAGAGCTATTAAAATTAAAGAAATGAGGAAAATCCGAAAAACGGGCCCGGTTAGTGAATAGTGCTAAACCGGGTAAATTAACGGGCGTCTTTTGTAAAAAGTAGAAAAACAACCCGGGTTATTAAATCTATGTGGGCCGGTTTTTAATTGGAACATAATAACACACACAAACTTAATTAACTAGCTAGTTTATTAAGTCACTAGAAGACAAAATAAATTAAAGTAGAGAGGGAATAGTAAAATAGGCTTTTATACTCTCACCTCCTCTCTTGTCTGATTCACCACGTTTTCTACCCCCAAGCCGATTCCTTTCTCCTCTCTGAAGCTCCAATGGCGATTTCTTCATCCTCACACAGCACCTCTCTTCTCTCTTCTAGTTGAACACTCAAATCAACTCCAAACTCCACAAAATTACTACCGTTGGATTCCCCTCTTCACAAGGAACAAGTTCCACCCTTCAAAAGCTGAAAAACTCCACCTTCATCACCATGGCTGTATGCCATTTTGAAGCTTGAGGAAGAGTATTTGGACCTCCATCTTCTTCTTATTACTCCAAGGTAAAAATAAGCTCAAGAGCTCATCATTCTAGCCTCTCTTACATTTCTTTGAAAATTTCCAACGTGAGCTCCCCTTTCTTCCTTGTCCAGCCGATTGTTGATCTTCATTAAGGGCTGGAATTTCTAGCTTTGTTGCCCAAGAACTCCATTGAGAAGTGCAAGGTAATGCCTTCTTAAAAACCTTAAGAACCCTCCTTAAAATTCTAGGGTTTTGACATCAAGAGTAGAAATTGACTTGGTGGTGGTTGTGTGTCATTTGAGCATGGCTGTAGCTTGCCTCATTTGGTAGACCAAGAAGAGAAATAAAGAACAAGAGGTGGAGAAAGGAATTACAAGGAAAGGCTTGTGAAGATAAGGTAAATAAATCAACCTTGGAGCCTAACTTAATGCTTTTTAAATTTTGGGATGGGAAGTAATTAAATGAACCCAAAAAATGTGTTAAATAGGTACTTGGTGATAGTTGGGAGTATATTGAGTTAATGCTTGATGTGAGAGCTATGCATTTGATGAATTATGCATTATGGTGCTTAATGAGATTTGCTTGAGTAATGAGGAAATTGTTGGGTGCTGATAGAACCCTTGAGGGTTTGGCTAGTTTTAGGTTGTTTAAATGGTGGTATGAGTTTTGGGCAATGTTAGAAAAGTAGCCGGACTATGGCGAAATTCCGATAGAAATCTAAGAGAGATTTGATGTTTTGAGTGAAGTATAACCTAGGGTAGCTAGGTATGAATGGAGATTGAATTGAGTTAGTAAACCACCTTGGGAATGCTTGGTTAAGTATAGAAATGTGTAAAAATCTGTAGCAAAAGAAGTTGTTTAAGTGCCTTAGAAGTTTTGGAAACGATGAGGATTTAAGGCTTTAAGAAGGAGCATGAATCTTGGTAAGAGAAGTGCATTGTCTTAGAGGATTTGGAATGGTCAAATGGAGTGAGAACAAATGAAAATTGCCAAGAGGTGAAAATCTGTAGCACAAGTGTGCATAAGTGTAACAGAGAATGGAAAAATTGAATGGGAGCAAGAAATTTGAGTAAGAAATGGACCTATGTTTTGAAGAGGTTTAGAGCATTTTTTAAGGTGTTTAAACATGTGGGCATGTGGGATGATTAGGGAATGATTAGAGGTGAATTAGGGGTTGAAAACTGATCAAAAACTGTAAATTTTGACAGTTCCAGAGGTGGTCCGGGTTTGCAAATCGGTCCTCAAACCCGGACCATAGCAAAAACACGGCAGAAGACCATCCCAGGAGGTGGTCCGGGTTTGTAAACCTGGACACAAACCCAGACCACATAGAAAAATGACCAGAAAGCGTTTTCCAGGTTTGGTCCGGGTTTGTAACCCCGGACACAAACCCGGACCATGTTAAAAAGTGTCCAGAAAGTGTTTTTAAGGGTTGTTATGGTGGGGAAGTGAATGGTAATGGTTTTAGATGTTGATTAGGCCTTGTTTGGTGAGTTTTAAAGGCCATTGGAAGTATAAACAAGTGTGAGAGTTAATGTGTAAGTTGTGAACTTAAAATCACATAAATAAGTTAAGGATAACGGGACAACGGGGTTAAGTACGGAAGTAATGGAAGTTACATACCTTAAGATTTTAATGTTAATGGAAACATTTGAAATAATACCAGTTGTTCGGAAACTACTCGGGGAGCGTGAGGTGACACGTTGGAGTAAATCCTCGGGGACACGATAGAGTAACCCATGGTGTAAGGTATGGTTTTCTTGCAACCTGTGTCCTACCGGGTTACACCGGCTTGTATGCCAACTTGTTTTTCTGTATGTTTGCCACCTTGCAAGATAAAGCATGAAATGAGTTTAGAGTAATTCATTAATGTGGCGTAAATAATTCCGATACCGTTTAACCTTAATTATGTGTTAAACCGTAGTTAACCGACTCTAGGATCACATGAGAGACCGGTATTCGGATTAAACGTCCCAACCCACGGGAACGTACTAACGACGGCTATCCATGCCTTAGTTGTATATTGTGGTTATGTTGTTGTGTGTTGCCTTTGCTTAATGTATCATTGTTTAACGAATGTTGTTGTCTATGCTTGTCGAATGGGATGATACATCCCTTGTGTGTGATTAACCAAAATTGTAACACCAAAAGGTGTATGTATGTAATAAGTTCCATAAAGGAACTTCTAAATAATATGTATATATTATGGGGGTGAGGAATCCGGTCGTTCCGGTCGCGCATGTTGTTTGGGAGTTGATGTATATGTGTGAATTAACTCCCACTCTGTTATGTTATGGTTGTTTTCCTTCTTGGATTACAACCACCCTCGAGCTTAACCAAGGCTATTTATCTGACTCACGTCGGACTAGGGGGATATGTTTATAATGTGTACGGTTCTATATTAAGACCGGGATAGCTTAACCAAAGCTATTTATCTTACTCACGCCGGACTAGGGGAATATGTGTATAATGTGTACGGATCTATATTAAGACCGACCCATCTAAGTGAGTAAATATGTACGGAGTGCGGACTTATATTTAGTTCGACACACCTTAAGTAAAGTATACGTTCTCTAAGAAGAACGGTGGTGTGTTGTATACGTGTGTACGGGATATGTGCGGTGATGTTGTGTAAGTTAATAACCAAAATCAACCCAAGTTCAGTGAAAGAAATAGTTGTAGCCCGATCAATTCGGTGAGTGTTGCTTAGTAAGAAATAAGTCCCGTTAAGGTAGAACCCTCAAGGGACAAGGAATACAATAAGGTGATCTAACCAATATTGATGTGTGAATGTTATGGTTGTATCCTTTTTATTAGATGTGTGTGCTTATAAGTATGTTATGTGTTTATAGTTTTCTTGCGTGCTTAAAATAAAATAACCTGCATGCTCACTCGACAATTAGTTGTGCGTGGCCCGGTAGCATGCGGGCTGCGGGATTACCATACCAGCAAAGGTGCTGACCCCCTTTGGGGGCCCCCATTACTTTACAGGTACAATGGAGCTGGTAGCCGTTCGAGTGTAGGACGGGGTAGCTGTACATACGTGGATAGTTATCAGTTGTTTATGTAGTTGTAAGGGATGTAAGACCGAAGTTGGATATCGGTAGCTGAAGGTATAGACTCGGTACAGTTGTAATGTAAATGTATTTGTATTCAGTTGTAACGGATTTGTAAATGTAAAGTGTAGCGCTCGGTAATCTTGTCCATCAGACCGGTACCCTATGTATGTATTAGCCTTGTTAGCCACGTGGGTGGCTAACGGCGTGTAACACCCATTGATTTAGTCAGTGTTTATGATGTAAGTTCCGCTGCGATTAACGGTTAAGTGTGGTGTTATTAGTAGGGGTGTTACAAGCACCAAATAGAGTCACAGCTGACATCAAGTTTATTTCTAAGACCATCATTTAAACATGCTTCAAGACTTCATCATATGATAGAACTTGGCTTGATTGCTGTCATATTCACTACGGTTTTGAGCTTTTGTATCTCTTCTCTTCCCCACTTATGTATTCCTTTATGAGACGCTTTCTTGTCCTTTTTTTTGTGTATACCCTTCTTTTAATAATATTAACCCTCATACGATACAGATTATGTTCTCATGCGCATATATATATTCTAATGTGTGTGTGTATATATATATACCTTTAAATAGTTTTAGTAAATTTTAATTTGAATTTGCAAAAGGTATACTTTTAATATGAAAAAAATTACTCATTACTATATAACCAAATATAAGTGAATGTTACTATAACTAAAACAAATGCAACTTATTCTAATTAATGTGCAAGACTACTTTTTTTGTAAACACAATATTATTATAGATTAAGGAACGATAGCAACGAACAACAGGATTGGACAGTTCGTATGTGTTATACCCAAAAGTTTGACCCTCGGGAAGGCCCTAGTACACAAAAGCAAAGGCAAGGGTCAATTGGTCAAAGTGCGTAAAGTCGGGATTTCCTAAGTATATTTTCGGGACATTCTATTTTTACATAACTTGTTCATCTTCTCAAAATGCTCGTAAATATCATAGTCATTATGAAAGGTATTTCACAATTTTTTAGATAATTTTTATTCTGAAAATATTGCTTTTAATTCATATTATAAGCTAATTTCCCTAACAATTAATATATAGAATTGTCTAAAAATAAAAAGAAATGCATCCACACATTAAAAAAATCACGTGGTTAACATGGCTACACACATTCTTAAACCTGGCAAATTTTATTTAAGCATAAACTCAAATTTTTAAAAAGAAATTCAAACATTCCTGAAATTCTCCCTCTCCCCTGCAAAATACTTAACTTAAGTCAAAATGTCATGAAATTTTAATACATGATAGGGGATGATATTTATAAAAATAATTCCGTTGGAATTATGAAATTTCAAATTTTCAATAATTTTCTATGAATTATGAGGCGGCAGATTGCAACATTTTTATAAAGTCGGTCATTTATCAAATAACGTGATTCCAACCGTTATAATTCCTAAAATTCATCTTTTATCTATGGTTAAATTCATGATTTTTCTCGACCCGTAGGGAAGTAAAAAATTCAGATTCCCTTAGAGCCTGTAAAGACTCTTGATAAAAAATTGTTTTATTAATTGGCCTCACCTTTCCTATATAATCAGCCTTCACAGACAACCTACACAGACACTAGAAGCCTCTCAAGGTCAGAATCACTCTCCAAGACTTGCCTCCCACGTTTCCAACAATCGCGGTATCAAAACTTTGCCAAAATCATCCTGTAAACAAAGCTACAAACACAAATCAGCCACCAAAACCTTCCCAAAACATGAAGAACAACACAGAGGAAGCTTGTCCAGGGACTAGAAGTCGTTACCCAACTGGAGGTCAACCGACGAATCAAACAAAAAATCTTGACGTGAAGAAACAGATCGTTAGAGCCTTCTAAAAAAGGTTAGAGTTCATCAATTCCTAAACCTACGAACTTCACACACTTCTTACATCAATTTCTAGTCATAAATCAAGTTTGAATTGTTTGTTTCATGCTAATTTTCACTTCAAAATGATTTTTTCAATCACTAACATCTTTAGAATCAGATTAGGCACACACCCACAAATTTGAGCTAAAAAGACCGTCAGGAAAACTGCTAAAACTACCATCTGGTGGTGGTCCAGGACCACAGACGTCATGTCCAGGACCCCAGACCACCCACAAACGGCGTTAGGAATTAATTTTTTAATTTATCTTTAAATGTTAGGTCAAGTCCGTGCCCCCGGATACCTTGTTTGTGGCCACGGACACTTGAAAATTTTCATCTTTTGTAAATTTGAATTTTTTGATTAATTTGATAATTTAGTGGTCGTGGTCATGGACGGTAGTGAATTTTAACCTATTCGACCCCTGAAACCCTAATTTAGGTTAGTTTAATTTTCAGTTTTGATTTCTGTCAAAAAATGGTAAAAACACAAAAATACGGAAGCTTGATCACTTAGGTAAATCAACTTTACAATAAGTCGTTTAATGAGACTAGTAAAGGAAAAATAGATTTGAAGGGTAGTGAAAGGAATTTGAACCCGGAAAAGCTATATTGCCAAGCCTTCGAACCGAACTCTTACCTTTCCAAGTTTACTTAGGTTAAAACTTAAGTGGTAACTCATAATAAGTTCCAATGGGCGTACTTAGGTCGTATATAATGGCTATCGATTTATAACATAGTTGTTACACTTAGGTTATAAGAGGACCTAGAACCTGACCAAATCCTAATCAACACATTAGCAACATAGGATAAGGTTCGAAAAACTCTTTTTGTGAATCCCGAATGAGTCAATCTGCAAAACAAGACAAGAGCAAAAGACTTTTGGGGAACCAACCCTGCCAATTTCTCGTGCCCCTTAATACAGCATAAATTGAGTAACTCTGTTAGAGTTCCCCCTAAATCGATGAGAGCAATTTGGCAACCATAACCCTAACTACGAGAGATTGGAAAAAAGGAATATCCTGAGTTAAGAAAAACTGCAACCACATGATCTAGTACCAACAGAAGTAAAAACGAACAGAATATCCAAACTTCATTTAAGACTTAGTCGCAACAGAGACAAAGTCAATCCAGAACATAACCAGAGTGACCCGTTCATAGAGAGACGGGATTCACTACTTCCCCCCTTTTGTTCGTCATTAGTAGGGGAGGTTTGCAAAAGAGCATGAGTCAATCCATAGCTAGAAAAAAAACAAATAGACTGTATCCATAACACATGCACACGCTAAAATACCCACGGACAACAAGGGGCAAGAAGTATTGTCATATTTCATAATACCTTTCAATGCCACATACTTATTACTTGTAATGATCACTATTGCATTATATTGCAATTTTGAAGACTTTATAACTCTAGATTTGCAATTCATAAAGATTTAACAAGTTAAACACACAGGGACTGTCTCCATCCCCCATACTTTTCTCTCCATCCATGTAACAGCTTTGGGCCAACTTTCCCAGGTTTCACACCCTTAGGAAGTTAGGTGATGAAGCACTCTTAAAGGCTTAATAACCAAGTGGATGAGGTCCGTTTTGATTCAGGAGAAACAAGTTAGCGGAGTACCTTGCCTTAGTCCTCTTTTTTTAATGAAAACCGGTAAGGGACATAAAGAATAGACACGGTCTATCGATATGAGAATACATATTGACTCAAACAGTATGCAAACAACACCTACTAATTATTACAGCCAAGAGAGAAGAGAGACCACCGTCATACATTGATTGAGTCATTCCAATTGGTGAATGGAGTACCTCGAATCTGGTGGTAGGAAGAGGCTTGGTAAAGATATCTGCTAGTTGATCCTCTGTTGGAACAAAGTCAAGTTGAATTAGCTTCTTCTCTACACAATCCTTCAAGAAATGGAAGCGAATTTCAATGTGTTTGGTTCTTGAATGTTGGACTGGGTCTTCGGAGATTTTAATGATGCTTTTATTATCACAAAAGATTGGAATTTTATCTTGGGTGATGTGGTAGTCTTGCAACTGTTTTTTCATCCAAAGGAGTTAAGAGCAACATGCTGCAGGACAGACATACTCTACCTCAACTATGGAAAGTGCAACGGATTTTTGCTTTTTAGGAGACCATGAAACTAAGCAAAGACCAAGCAATTGTGCATTACCTGAAGTACTCTTTCAATCTTATAAAGAACCAGCCCATTCAGAATCACTAAAACCAGATAAATAAAAAGTAGGGATCGAGGGTACCATAGATGAAGTGTACTTGTTCCTTTAAGATATCAAAAGATACGATTTACTGCCTTTATATGAGACTATTTTGGTGCTGCTTGAAAGCGTGCACAAAGACAGACTAAGTGGAGGATGTCTGGATGACTGACAGTCAAGTAAAGGAGGGACCCTATCATTCCTCTGTATTCTGTGGCATTGACACCGACTCCATCAGCATCAACATGTAATTTGGCCATTATGCAACTAGTGGTTGGCATGCTTTCGACATTGGTGAGCTTGTATTTTCCAAGGAGTTCCTTGATGCACTTTTGCTGATGGATTTTGATCCCATCTTTCTCCTGTTGAATTTCCTAGAAAGAACCAAAGTTCGTCTAACTCATTCATAGAAAATTCTTTCTTCATCAGGTTAGCAAAGTGTTCGCATAGTGAGTCACTTGTGGATCCATAAATAATATCATCAACATAAACCTGCACTAATAGTAAGTCATGAGATGAATGAAGTATGAAAAGTGTTTTTCCACGTTACCTTTGAAGAAGCCATTTTGCAAGAGATATGAAGAGAGTCTTTCATACCAGGCACGCGGAGCTTAATTGAGTTCGTAAAGGGCTTTAAACAGTTTGTAAACATAGTCGAGATAGACTGAGTCAGTGAACCCTAGGGGTTGCTCAATGTAGAATTCTCTGTCAATGTAGCCATAAAGGAATGCTGTCTTGACGTCCATTTGATATAGTGTGAAACCTTTGAAGGTAGCAAATGCAATGAGCATGTGGATTGCGTCAAGACGGGCGACTGGGGCGAAGGTCTCATCATAATCAATCCTCTTTTCTTGATTGTAGCCCTGTACGACCAAACGAGCCTTGTTCCTGTAAACTTTCCTGCATTATCAAGTTTATTATGAAAAACCCAGCGAGTGCCAATAGTTTGTTGATGCGTGGGTCGAGGGACTAATTCCCAGACAGCATGTCTTTCGAGAGAATTGAGTTCCTCCTGCATAGCAGTGACCCAGTCGCTATCAAGCAAGGCTTCTTTGACATTTTTATGTTTAGTGCTTGAAAGGAATGCACCAAAGGCATATAGATTTTGGGGGCATGGCTTGAAAACGTATTTGGACATGTGAATTTGGATTAGATATAATACTTTCAGGTGGGTGTGCGGATGCCTGTTAGAATCTTCTATGTTGAGCTGGAGAGAGTGTGTCATTAGAGGTTTCTAGGGATTCAAAGTTTAGTGTTTGAGGAAATAGTGGTTCTAAAGTATTGTCAGTGTCATTTGAGCTTTCTTATCTTTGGTTTTGTCCTTTGGTGTGGATGTCATGTCTTGAAGATGATTTATTGGGACTGTGACGAAGTGTGGGTCAGTTAAGTAATCATCGGGAGCAAAGTCAAGTTCATCAGGAGATGAGCCAATATTGCTGAAATCATTGAACTTGACATGAGGGCTTTCTTCTAAGCACTGAGTCCTTAGATTAATAACACGATAAGCTTCGCTTTTAGAAGAATAGCCAAGAAATACACCTTCATCACTCTTGAGTGAAAACTTACCCAAGTTGTCCTTACCGTTGTTATGTATATAACATCGACAGCCAAAGCGTCTGAGATGGATGAGATTAGGTTTGTATTGTCGTAGGAGCTCATAGGGAGTCTTTTGAAGTAAAGGGTGGATCAAGGCACGATTAAGCACATAACATGCTGTATTGACTACCTCTGCCCAGTAGGATGAAGCCAATTGACTGTCAATAAGCATGGTGTGTGCCATGTCAACCAAGGTCTTATTTTTACGTTCAACGACTCCGTTTTTCTCAAGAGTTCTTGCGGATGAGACTTGATGATCGACTTCTTTATCCCTGCAAAACTCATCAAAAGACTTGTTGCAAATTTCAATTCCCCGGTCAGTTCTCAGGGTTTTCAGTGTAAATGAGAATTAGTTGACCATAACTTTATGAAGTTTTTTAAACTCATAAAAAGTTTCATCTTTAGTAGAGAGAAATATAGCCAAGGTTCATCTTGAATAATCATCGACTATGATCAAGATGTATCTTTTACCGCCTCTACTTTAAGTACACATGGGACCAACAAGGTCCATATGAAGTAATTCAAGCGGTGAGCTAGTGGAAAGAGTTCTTTTACTTTTAAAGGAGGACCGGGTGTGTTTACCTTTGACACAAGCCTCATAAACGGTATTTGTATCAAAATTTGTGTCAGGTAAACCAATGACGGGATCCTTACTTTTAAGCCTGTTCAACAACCGTTGATTTGCATGACCAAGTCGAGTGTGCCACAGAAGTTGACTTTTTTTAATGAACATTAAGATAGACTTGGTCATCCGGGTTGATTGAGTTCAAGCACATCTTATAAAGATTTCTTTCCTTATGTCCAATGGCTTTTAAAGATCATGTACGCTAATAAAAAACTTTACAATCTGAAGATGAGAAAAGTACTAAATTAAATCTATCACAAATTTGAGAAATGCTTAAAAGACTATATTGAAGTCCAGTGACCAGATGGACTCCATCTACATTAAACTTGGAGGGGTTAGCTACGGATCCAACTTCCACAATTTCACCTTGTTGTTGTTTCCAATGGTGACCTTACCTAGCCTCCTTTGTAGGATGAAAGCAAATTGAATTGATTGGATCTCCTGTCATATGACGAGAGCATCCATTGTCTAGGTACCAGCAATCTTCATTCGCCTTCACCTAAAAAAAAAGAGAGATTATTCGTTAGTTTTGAGAACCCAGATGTAATTGGGTTCCCTTTTCAAACCAGATTGTTTCAATTTTCACAAGCTTCAAGAATTAATCTGACTCGTTTGAGATTGAAGAATGATCTCTATTCAATTTATCACAAGCACTATCTCGATGTCCAAGGCTTCCGCAATAACCACAAATCTTGGTTGGGGGAAGGTTAACATATTTTTGTTGTCCTTTCCACCAAGAATCAAAATATTCTTTTTGTTGTTGGCGCTTGGGTTTATTGTTGGATTTGGACATGTTTTTAGGGATATCGAATTTTCCTTTATGCCACTTGGGCTTGGATTGAGTGGCTCCAACTCCAGATATTAGATTGACAATCTCTTCACACTAGTAGAAAAAATATTTTAAATGACGGCATTTAAACCATGGTTAAATGAAAAACCCATGGTTTAAAGTTTATAAACCAAGGTTTTCAGGGCAACCGTCATTTATGGTACACGCCGGAGTGAATAAACCACGGTTTTTGGAGAACCGTGGTAATAGGTTACTTATAAACCACAGTTTTCAGGGCAACCGTCATTTATAGTACACGTGTACGGGTTAAAACGTATTACCAGCAAGTGTACTGGTCGGTCGTAGCAAGTTTTCCTAGAAAGTATTCCCTAGGTTATCGAACCAAGGAGGCTATGTCTAGTTTAATCTCTACCCTAATCTAACTAATAAACTATAGAAAAATAACAATAATAGATTGAGGAGTTTGAATGCAGAAATTAAATAAACTAAAATAAAAACAATAAAAGATAATCTTCTTAATAAATCTAAAAGGGCGAATCCTGGTTTACTATTTCTTTCTAGTTTATCAATTCCCTTCCCGATTGTTTTCTAAATTCTAGATTGTAACCTCATATCTAAATTAATCTAAAACAGGTCCCCCGCAAGATAGATCCTTACTAGTAATTCCCAAATCCTAACTCTCATTACGAATTTACAAATTAACTAGTCGCATTAACGAATCATCTAGTTTCTAGTCAGCTAATCCCAAGGAATTACCATCTATAGTTTCACTGGAATATTCCTAAGGCCTAATGACTGCCGCAGTTCTCACTTGTAAGAAATTCATACCAAATAACTCAAGCAATAATTAATCACAAGAATATTAAATAAATAACTAGGAACAAAACTACAATCTGTATAGAATTTATATTTAACAACTCAGGAAGAAAAACAATAAACTAGTTGCCCATAGCAAACCCGACTTCTAATGACTACTCAGACATCGGAGACAAGTAAATAATAACAATAATTAAGAGATTAGAAAACATTATCTAATTGTGAGTCGATGACGAATTCGGTCTCTGTCTCCTACTCCGGGCTGTCAAAACTGACTATCGTTCCCTTTGTCTCTTTGTCTGCTCACGGTGGCTGCTAGGGTTTCAGAAGTCTTAGGGTTTTATATAATGCAATGTCGTGCGTGGCTCCCCTCTTTTCTTCGTTATCTCATGTTTCATATATCTCTCCATTTTATATCTCTCCTGTCTTTTTATCATGTATATATTCCATGTGCATGTGGATCCTGTTTTGTCTCGTACGAGACCGACCAAACTCTACTCATTTGCAAGACAAAGAGCCTAGTGAGTGCGTCCAAGAAAAAGATGTGCCTCTGCATTCTTGTTTTGTCGGTCAATTCTTCATGCCCGCGCCTCTCGGTCTGCATGGCTCCAATCATGTGAGAATGATAATTCAGCCCACGTGATATCTCTGCATGGGACTTCATGTGCCGTGCATCTCGACTCTAGCCCACGTCATTGGTCATGCAAGCATTTGATGACGTCCATTCTCAGCTCCATCCCAGCATATGTCTGCTCGACAAAGCCTGTGCGTCTGCAGATTGTCAGCCCACATAGAAAACGTCTGCGCCTCTCGTTTCCTCTTGTAAATAACTACCCGCATCCGCGTGAATGCATTGGTCCGGGTTTAATATAAGTACAAACACCCGGACCACTATAAAAATAGACAGTAAGTTCTGTTGTAGTGTGGTCCGGGTTTATAAACCAGTACATACACCCGGACCATGCTGTAAATTAAGCAGAATGTCCCTTGTTGCTTCTGTTTGGTGCCAGTTTGATCGTGAAGCTTTTGACATGTGTTTTTAGACCTTTTCTTTAGCGTTTTTAACCTGTTTTAGCATAAACTACATGTGAGGAATAATCTAAACATTTAACATAATTAAGCATATAAGTAAGGAATTGATCATATAAACCAATAAAATATTAAGCACATTAAGCATATAAACATAGATAAATTCCACACTTATCACACGCCGGAGTGAATAAACCACGGTTTTTGGAGAACCGTGGTATATAGGTTAATAATAAACCACGATTCCTCGGGCAACCGTCTTTTATATTGCACATCTTAGTATATAAACCACGGTTTTTTAATTTTCGACCCAAATTAACGCGGCTCTTTCTCTATTCTTTTATATATTTCTCTCACGGTAATTTTGCAACCCCACTGGTGAACAACAATAGAACATGCTCTGCAACTCTTCTTCTTCTCTTCAACTCCTGGTAATTTTTGCAACCGAACATGGAACTATGCTCTGCACCATCTCTTCAACCTCACGGTAATTTCGAAACCCATTTTGGCAAACAAGGAACATGCTCCGGCTTCTTTCATTCTCTTGTTTTCATGGTAAATTTTTGCAACCCACACTGGCGAACAAGGAACACATGCTCTGCGCCTCTTCCTCATCTCCACTCACTGTAATTTTTGCAACCCTAACCGTTGAACAAGGAACATGCTCCGGCCTCTCTCATTCTCTTGTTTTCACGGTAATTTTTGCAACCCACACTTGCAAACAAGGAACACATGCTCTGAGCCTCTTCCTCATCTCCACTCACTGTAATTTTTGCAACCCTAACGGGTGAACAAGGAACATGGTCTAAGCCTCATCCATTCTCTTTCACGGTAATTTTGCACACCACCCTCCGGCGAACAAGGAACATACTGCGCCTCCATTCCTCACTCATTATTTTGTAACCCTAATTCGCAAACAAAGAACATACATGTACTGGCCTCTTCATTTTCTTGTGTATGCGCTCTGTTTATATACCAGATTGAAGGCGCGAAAATTCTAAATCGCCAGCGATTTGAAAAAAAAAATTCGTAGACTATAAACCACGGTTATATGTATAATCGTGGTTTATTCGTTGATTTTATACATTATTTACCATGGTTTTACGTAAAACCGTCATTTATTACTCACTATAAATGATGGTTATTGGCTCCAACGTCGTATAAAAGGCACTTTATACCACGGTTCAGATTTTAACCGTCGTATAAAGTTAATGAATTCCCGCGGGAGAAAAGGTCTTAACGACGGTTTCAACCAACCGTGGTTTTTTCTCTTACTTTAAACGACGGTTCATAACCGTCGTTTATAACCATTTTTTATTATGAGATGCGAGCATATACCATGGTTGTAAACCGTGGTTATTTAGCAAAAAAATCGTGGTATTAAACCTTTTCTGCACCAGTATCAGAAATTTTTTCTACTTTCTGAAACACCCCTAATAATTATAACACATTAAATCATGAATATATAAGGAGTGTTTAAGTAATTTGATACATTAATATAAATATCTCATAACGTATAACCTAAAATAAGGGACATACATATGTCCGTGAATGTGATAGCAAGTCACATTGTAATATAAGCATTGGTGCTCTTCGGTTTCGGTATTAATAATACAACTGAGCAAATTAAATTAGTCCATGTTAGGACCTGTGGACACGAAACAGTTGTAATGCCTTATGCAACTGAAATATATGAAGTACTCGTTGACATATAGCTATTGTACTAAATAACATATGTTACGAGGGTATAATATATGAGCTACGTTATCGGATACAAGTCTTTATAACATAAATAATGATACTCACCGATCGATATCCCATGACCTGGATATTAAGTTAAATCAACTACAACTACTTAATCTTATTACAAGACTACCTACCTACAACTACTTGATTTCATCATACTATGACAATAAAATCACGCCCCACCCATGCCGAGCTTGTCCAAAAAAAATCTACAGATCACACTAATCCCCACTTAATGATCCACTCAGCACTTAACAACCCCCTCATCCCCTTTGTTTTCTGCCTGCAACCCGACTTTCCTTCCCCTCTCTCTCGCGCGGGTGTGTGCTGAGATTAATAACTACTCAACTTCTCATTTCCTCCCAGTTTCTTCCTGATGCGCGAAACTCTAGAGCAGGGCTGTGAACTTCCCTTAACTTCTGCTCATGCGAGGATATTACCGGCTTTGAAGAAAAACTAGAACAACCCAAGACCCAGCAACAAGGTAAAATCGGTGACTAATTTTTCTCCTTTTCCTTGTCCTTCCCGAATTGTTGCATGCAATTAACCAGTTCCTTCCTGTGGCGATTTATTGCCCTTCCTCACCCCCCATGGTAAATCAAATTGTTAATGTTTCCCCGTGCATGTGAAACTGGGATATTACCGGTGGAGAAAACTGGATCGAACACCAGGCCTGTTAGCGATGTTTCTTCAACCGATCCCGCATGCAATTTGATTCTTGCATGTCCAGAAGCTCTGGAAGTTCCTCTGTCCACAGGAGCAAGGGGGAGTGTTTCAGTTCCTCACCAGCCGGGAGCAAACTGGCGCAATCTAGCAAGGTGACCAATGCCCAAGTGATTCTTTTGCTTCCACCGTTTGAATGCCTGAAAACCTGAAGTGCTCAGTTCCCTCCCTTAAGTTTGCTATCAGATACTCAAACTTTCGTTCTTCCATGTTGCATGTCCGAACCTTGGAGTTCTTACCCATCTGTGAACCTGAAACATCACGAGCTCAACTAGCAAGGTAATGCTACCAGGTTGTTCTTGTATTTTCACTTCTATTTTCTTTCTATTCCTTGCTCAGCTCTGTCCGAAAGCCTTACTTAATCTCTCTAATCTCTTGCATGGCTCACGCAAGCACTTTGCATGCAAACTCTGGTAGGGTCTCTGATAAGAGGAAACAAATCCCCTCCCTGATCTCCCGAAGGTAAGGGCAGGAAAACTGTTAACTCTGTTGTCCTAAATTTCTTCCTGTATTCTCTGTTTTGGGCGCCCGAGAAACTGAGTATTGACTCCCCTCTTGTCTCATTTTCTGCATGTATGAGTATCTCTAGGAAATTTCCTCAAGGGTTGCGCCAAACTCATCCAGAAACTCAATCCAAACTGTCTTGGAATCGGATCTGAGGTGAGGCCACAAGCGGTCATGTTCCTTACCTTATTTTCTGTTTTAGTTTCATCCATAGGACAACATTTAACGCTTCCAATCTCTCGGTAATATATAAAACAACTAATTTGGAAACTCTTCCCTCTGCATAGCCGATTGTAAAGCCAAGATTTCTTTATCAAATCACCAATCAAACCTGAAAGGATCCAAGGAGAAGCTAGTTCCTAACCAAGGTGTGAAAACAACCTATGGGAAGCCAAGAACCACCCTGGAGAAAATAGCTTCAAAGCCCCAAGGTTGTAACTCTTAACTCAAGCTAAATTCATGTCTTAAAATCTGTACCAACACAAATGTAAACCGCTGCTAAATATATCGTCAAACCTGGTAACAACGAGCTGGAAAAGAAAATTCTATGTGCTGTAGGGTAATTAGGTGGGCAGTCTGGTAGTTAAAACATTGGGTTTCAAATGCTTAAGCTTCTGCCAGGCTGATGCCAAAACATACAGATTAAACCCAAGAGGAATGAGCTGGGGATGACTAGGAAAAAAAGAATCTGATTTTGTGAACCGTTTTAGTAACAACAAAAAAAAAAGGAATTGGGATCTCTTTTTTTTTGTGTTCCTAACACCGAAAGAGTATGGCAATTAATCTAGGATAGTAGCTAATAGAGTCTGAAGCATTATGTGACCAATGTGCCAACTGCCTATGAGTTTAATAACAAGTTAAGATGGCAGGAGAATGATGTATGAATCACCTAATAAACTAGTGCAGAAGTGAGTTTAATTCTGCAACTTACACTTCTGCGCAGTCTGTTTCAAAAGTTATATAAAGTTTATATTGGATGGATAATCAACTTAAGATCATACTAACAGAGTGTACTAGGTGGGCGTATACACTTGGAAGATTTAGAAACTAGTTGAACACACTGGAAGAAGAAATAAAGAAGAAACATAAAGATGCTGATTTTGGATTGTTGTTAGTTGTTTCAGTATAACCTTGTTGCAGATGGCTTAAAGGTTTGTGTTGGCTTAATAATAAACCCAAGTCAGTACCAATACATTTAGCTAAGTTGGTATATTCATTTGGGAGGTTAGAAGGCAGTTAATTTATAAAAAAAATAAAGAGGGGAAGAGGTGTGCACAGATACAGGTTTCAGTTTCTTTCTCTGAAACTTGTGTTCTGTATGATTGATTCTCAAAAGTATTAAGTGTATTATAGAGGATTAAGAATGAACCCAAGATACTTATAAGAGAACGAGCTAGGTTGGTACTTTCATAAGAGGATTAGAAATCAGCTTAACAACCCAACAGAAAGGATAAAAAAAACGAGATGCACCAATTCGTTTTCCTAGATTTTCATTGGTTTGCTGCTTCTGTGCAATTAAGTACCGAACCTAGGTGAGTATTTTATCGCATTGGTCTTGAGTTTAAAACATTGCTAACACTCATAGCTAGTTTGGTAAACACTGTGGGGAAGAATTAAACATCAGAAGAACTAACTAAAACAAGAATAAAAAAGTGGAATATAGTTGTGGTTTCAGAATTTCGGTAAAAAGTGCTTCAGTATAAGAACATATCAGTAGGATTGATAATGTTGCTTGGGGCTTGTTGTGAGTTTAAAAGCTTGATCACACGCCTAGCTAAATGGGTGGACACCTTGGAAAGAAAAAAAATATAAGTCAGCTAGAGAACTAAAAGATGGACTGAAGAGGAGATATACTTAGTGTCGTTTTCAGTTTGCTGCATTTCAGTATAACAGATTTTAAGTAGGTGTATAAGGGTGGTATTTACTGGTTGCTGCATACAGACACATTACTAAGGCACCCCACTAAGTCTGTGCGCAGTTGGAAAGGGTTATAAAGCTGCATGGTGCCTAAAGAACGTGAGGTTATATGAGTAGGTACTCAACAACTAGTGTCATTAAAATCCACAACTTGTAATCTGTGGATAGTTAGTAATCAGGAGCGTCATGAGTGGAGTATGAACATAACAAAGGACCTAGGTCAAGACTAGTGGACTGGGAAGTGATGTCACAAGATTCTAAACAAAATAATTAAGCCAAAACCAGGCTGATAATTAAGTATTGGGCGTTAGAAACTTAATCACATGCGTACAAAAAAAACGGGTAGTAATCTGAAAAATCTGGATAGGAATTAGATATAGATTAGGTCAAACCAGTCACATATTAGCACTTGAAAATACACTAAACATAGGCCAAAGCTTAGGACCTATTTGACAGGTGACGATGTACGTTGAGGTTGAGGAGATGAGGCTGAAACATAGTAAGGTTGAAGACGTAAGAATCTGGATAACGATGGTCTAGGTGGTGACTTATGGGAATGAGTTAGAAAAGAGTCCTAGAGTACTTAAAGAAAAAGAACCGAAAACGAATACGAACCCCAGTAGTGAAGTTAGGCAAGTGGAGTCGTAGGTAATGACTTACAAGTGTGTCTAGATTAGTGTTAGGATTAGTAAGAAAAGGTGGCGTGGATCAGGGGGCTGACCTTGTAAGCGGGTGAGCTTAGAAATATTAGTAAGGCATAGGTGTACACCCCATCCAACATTAACACACTTACAATAAACTGCAGCGGAAAAACAACCTCATCACATTACTTAACTCGTTGGTGTTACACGCCGTTAGCCACCCACGTGGCTAACAAGGCTAATACATACACATTGTACCGGTCTGATGGGCTAATTCCCGAGCGACTACACATTACTATCCCTTCCCATTAACACACAACAACATACACCTTCCAACTATACCGAGTATTTATAACTAATGCCGATAACAATTTCGGTCTTACTACACCTACTGTATATACAACATAAACGATTACCCATGTACAATGACTACCCCGTTCTACTCTCGAACGGCTTCCAGCTCCTTGTACCTGAAATAGGAAAAGAAGAGAAAGGGTGGCCCCCAAGGGGCTCAGCACCTTTGCTGGTATGGTAATCCCGCAACCCACATGCTACCGGGCCACGCACAACTAATTGTCGTCTTAGCATGCGGTTGATTATTTTTAAATCATGCATGCAACTGTAAACACACCACATAATCATTTCGCCTCAACGGGCTCAACAAGCGGATAATATATCCTTACTTAATAAGTCACTCATGGTATTCATTATCCCTAGAGTGTTCCTCCTCTAATGGAGCTACTTCCTTAATAGACGACACTTACCCTTAAATCGGGTTATCCTTAAACGCCTCTTTTCTCAAACTGGGATTCATATCCATGATTCACATACTCCACATTATACAACATATAACATACACTACATAACAACACATAACAACACTTTGCACGTTTCCACGTGCACAACATAACACCGCAATAGATATTGCATCACAACAAAACACATAACATAACGGGAATGGTTCTCTTAGGAACTGACCCAAACATAGTTAATTCACTGGTGAGCCTAGAGAATGGTATCACTCTCATGGTAAGCTCGTTATACAATAACAACAACACTCATTACCATCCTAATAGTCGGACGAGTAACTTAAGTTAAGATGGTTCGGGTTTGGAGGCCCGAACACATCACACAACACATGTTCCCCCTAAACCGATCATAAGTCAGAATAGCTAAGCTTTGGAGTAAGCTAATGGGAGATCATAACCCGTGAGGGAAACAACCATAACAAAGAGAAGGGTAAGGCTAAGAAGGATACCCTCTCCCAAACAACGCGCGACCGGCCAAACCGGATTCCTCACTACTGTTAATACATACTTACTTTTAGATATTAGTTAGAACCCCACTATGGAGCCTATCACATGACAACACATACAGTATTACAACTGGGTTAAACATACAAGGGAGATCTCTACATTCACATACACATATCACACAATTAACACACGCATAGCCGTGGTTAGAACGTCCCATAGTTTGGGCCGTTTACTCTCCGAATACCGAACTCTCATATGATCCTAGACTCAGTTAACTAAGGTTAACACTGCCGAGGTTAAATGGTATCGGAGTTGAACACGCCACATATATGAATTACTGTAAACTCATTACATGTTTTATCTTACAACGTGGCAAACGTACAGAAAAACACATTGGCATACAAGCCGGTGTAATCCGGTAGGACACAGGTTGCAAGAAAACCATACCTGTCACCGGAGTCCACTTTATCACGTCCACTTATTTTCCTCCTCGAGCAATTCTCGAACAACTGACAACATTACATAGACTTTTATTAACTTCGGGGTAACATGATTGTTTAATGTCTAAAGCTTATAACTTTTCCCCGTTAACTTTGTTACATAACTTCACTTTTTAACTTGTTTTACTTTCATATTTTATTACAACTTTTCACCCACTTATTTGTCATTAAAACTCACCTAACTTGTCCTTAACAACCTCATAACATCATTAACCATCAATCCCCATCATTACACATCATTTCCATACCTTAAACAATGTTTTTGGTCCATACAGCGCCTTGTCCGAACTTGTGTCCGGACTTCCCAAGTTCGGACACCGTTCGAGACTCTATGGGTGCAAATTGGTGAATGTCCGAACTTGCGTCCGGACTTCCCAAGTTTGGACACTGCTCGAGGCCAAACCAGAGAAATAAATAGGTGTGTCCGAACTTCCCATGTTCGGACGGTAGTTCGGACGCTGTTCGAAGATCAGAATATTCACGCGCACACAGGCACGTCCGAACGTCCACATTCGGACGGTAGTTCGGACAGCCAAGAACTTCACTTTCCAAGCTTTGTTTCATCTATTCTCTTCATCCATTGACTACCCAAGCTTCATACATGAACTTAGGCATATTCTAATACTAGAATATCACTTTGATTCACCTTAAAACATTGTCCAACTTGTTACTCAATCTTCTTATCAAATCTCTTAACACTTGTAACATTTCCTTTTTGTTTCCCAAGTGGTGTTTCACCTTAAATGACCACTACACTAAAATGCTTCCTCACCTTCATAACATCATCTCCCAAGCATCTCCTCTTACTAACCAAATCCTCTTTTCACAACTTCTTGAATTCCTTTCTCAAAACCTTACCTAAACATCATCTATTCCTTAGATACCAACATTACCTAAACCTTAAACAAACTTCTCCAAGACTTAAATACATTCTCAAAACACACCTTGAATTCCTAGAACTTCCAAGATAATACCTAAATCCTTGCATCACTCTAAATCACCTTAATACATGTTTTCTTCCCAAGTAAAACATTTGTTCACCTTTAACACTTCCTAGTTCACCGAAACTCACTTAAAACACTTAGATTCTCTTATACATTTTCCAAATTTTGCCATAGCTTCTCTTGTATATACTCACATCCAAACACTTAGGTTTTTTTTACCTTATTTCATTCAAGAACACCTAAAATCCATCAAACACATTTTTATACACAAACTTCACACTTCATTTACACTACATCACAATATAGTGCATAACTTAAATTGCTTGGCACTTAGGCCCTTAAATAACATGGCTCTTAGGCCCTTAAATTGCATAAACCTTAAACACTGAATTTCCTACATAAATAACGCCTTTGACCTGTAAATACACCCAACAATACATTGCCCTTAATAAACTCCTTGAGAGCATTTCACTAGGTCATTCACCTTTGGCTCCTTAGATCATTTTTAGCAAGCATTATAAGCTCATTTCTCCTAAGGCATTAAACCACATTAGGTTAGTATATTTACCTCTTTTACACTCAAACTTCTTTCTTGTTTCCTCTTAAAACCGATAAGGTATTTGATTCCTTGTCAACCACTAAACAATATACACGCAATGAAATGAGTATACAAGCTCCAAGCTTAAACTCATTGTAAACCCTAGGTTTACATTGTTTCAAAAGGCATTAAGATAGTTGTTTACCTTGGTCTTTGAAGGGAATTGGAATATCTATCAAGAGAGGACTCCACCAAGTCCTTGAAAGATTCAAATGGAGCTAGAACAAAGCAACACAATGAGCACCATTAATGGTGATTTTCGGACATCACACAAACATGAAGGAAATGTCATTTTTCTTTGAGTTTCCTTACCTTGAAGCAAGGAGAACAATAATATGTGAAAAGGTGAGCTCAAGCTCCTCCCATGGAGATTCCTCTTGGCACCGAAATGGAGCTCTTGGAATTTTGAAGGGATAGAATTGAAGAGCTTGATGAGAGGAAGAGAATGGTGGTCCTTAGAATTTCATTTGGTCAAGTGAGCTAGGAGATACAAGTGGTCAAAGATGGAAAAATGATGGTGGTGTTGGTGTTGCTGTAGCAAACGTGAAAGAGAGGAAGAAGATGGAGTTGGAACCGTGGGAATGCAAGAAGGAAAGAGAGAATGAAGATAGGTTTGCCTTTTTAAGAGATATTATGTAATAAAGCAATAGTAACTTGCTTTATCATTAGTTATTTGTTTGTTAACTTACAAGGTGATGACTCACCTCATAAAAACCGGCCCCCATTAGTAGTCTAGGGGTATAATAGTCTTTATTGACTCATTTAATTACTTATAACATCATATGTTACAAACTAGCTTATAAAAATCACTATTCACAAAAACAAGGCACATAGAAGTGAAATTTTTGATTTCCCATTGATATAGACTTCCAAATGTGATACTATATAGTACACATGTTAATTAAAGAGTAATGATGGACATTTAGCCATTCAAAACTCATTTACAAGACAATTTTTCAAAAACGTGCTTTAAGACTCCTTAAAGCACATTTTGTGTTTTAACTTGTTTTCAAGCTTGGTTTTCTTTGGTAATTGATTTAATATGTTCATTAACATTTTTATAAGGTATAGGTATGACCATTAGGTCTTTTACAAATTTATCCCAAGCTTAGAGCACATTTTTGCTCTTATTGACTTTAAGGTACTTATTTGTGTTTTGTTTGGTTTCATTGTCTACCAAAGTTTCCTAAGGACTTAATTAGCCTTATAAAGTCATAATTAAATATTATCAAGTCTTGGTAGGCTCTTTGGGTCCTAACCAAGTTCACTCCAAGCTTAGAGCATGTTTTGCTCACACCGTGTCTTAGTGTTTTATTGTGTTTAACTATGGTTTAAACTATACACTGATGTTCCTAAGGCACTTTTTAGCCTTTAGATAACATATTTAAACATTTAAACAACATACCAAGGTCTAGGGTATTTCAATCTACCCCCTTAAAAGAACTTCGTCCTCGAAGTTCACATTTCCACGCAACATTAGATTAGAATACGGGAACTACTTTCGAATAAACTTTCATTACCAAACACACTTTACATCACAACCTCGGACTTAATGGTCCGGGCAACACATTCACATCCATACATAACATAACATATTCACATGATAACCTCGGGCTCAATGGTCCGGGTACCTTAACAACACTTACACATACATAACAACCCCTTTGACTCCCTGGTCTTGGGTAACATAACAACATTTAGACACATAGGTCTATGTAACACAAAACATTTAGACTCATAGGTCTTGATAGCATACACTTTAGGAGATCAAAGTCAAAATAACATTTATCACACATACCAAACAACATGTCATAGCATGTATTGCAATCGAAAATATCTTTGGTATACACTGTGATCCCGCAGAACCCGGTCGCGATGGACACCTTCCGTCCCCGTGTCTTTGGGAGATCAAAACAATCATTTAAGTTTAAAATTTCCTTGTGAGGTTAAGTAAGAGAACTTTAATTATGTAAAGTATCTATCAACGTTTTATAAATATCAACTGAAAATCCTTTTGAAAACGCACACAACTCCAAGTCCAACTTAAGCTCTTTGCTTTTTTATTAGCGTGGTTATTTGTGACCACTTATAGGGAGCTTCAAGAATCATCCAACCCTGATGTGATCAGCATCAGTGTAGAACTATCCTTCCACTCCAATTTGTGTTCGGCTTCCCTTGATCACATGCAAATCAAGTTCCACTTCCCACTTCATTTTCAAGCATCAAATAAATCACTCATTTCCAATTTTCTATCTTTTAAATCATTCTAATCCTGATCATAACATCTCCAAAGGATAGAACTCCGTCTATCAGTTACCTCCATTCACTTTAATCCTGTTGCCTTGGGAATCTTATTCTCACTAGGTTCTATGTCGGTATCATGCCCTTTCTTGAATCACTATATAGTATATATATACACATATATTTTATCAAAATACCACACACAATTTCACATTTACACACTGTCGGGGTTTGTTCCCCCGGGAGTTTCTCTACTCCCACACTTGTACTATCACTCACAACTGTTAATAAATCAACACACTTATCACAATGGTATTCGCATCTTCTGTGCGCAATTACCACAATTAAACCATGAATGAATGTGTATGTTTACGTAACACACACACCAATCATCAAAACAATAATTTTGTGCTATGCACAATATAAGTCACATACACTACGTACACTTGTACGGTAATATACACTAAGTGGTTTTGCGCTCTATGCACAATATAAGTCACATACACTACGTACACTTGTACGGTAAATACACTAAGTGGTTTTGCGCTCTACCCCCCTTAAAAGGGATTACGCCCACGTAATCAATTACTAAACATTGGCTTAAATGTTCTGCCGTCGTGAAGTGTTTTAACTTCCACACGGCCTATTACACAATGGATTCTGATTAGAGGATCTTAACCATATTGGCGGTTTAGTTCCTAAACCAAGAATTCTCATTGGAGTTTGTTTAAACTCTTAGTTGGTTTCGATTCTGGCCTGTTAGGCTTCTAGGCGTTAATAATTAGCCATTCACTCATGTTCACCATGTACATTCAACACTTGAATCACTGGCTCACTAGTTTCTGCTGCGAAACTCTAGTAACTGTAGGGCTTAGTTTGCCCCATTCATTATTCCTACTGTATTGTACACCTCCCATATATCACCTTTATCTTGGTAATAATGGTTTCTCAACCGACGCGTGGTAACTCTTACCGTGAGCGAATTCGGTGAGTTACAAACTTCCTATCCATTTCCATAATAATTGACTATATATACCGTTACGTATTTCACAATGATTGACTTGTTTCCTTCCGACTTACTGTCGGTTGAGATTGAGCTACTACCTAGTGTGTAGTGCTCTCTCAGCTATTTACAACATTTGGGGTATATTCCATACCGATATCTGGCAGTTAGTGCTACTTTAGTCACTTACTGTTAATCATGTCTCCACATTTGGTTTTGTACAAGTACTCTTTCCTGGTATGTCTTTGCATTTCCTATGCATCGGCCATTATAACATTATTGTTCCACAATTAACATGTTTCCAATTCCTAGCTATCCCACTCGATCATTACTGCGTAAGTGCAATACCAAAACACTCAGTCATACAGAGTGCAGAGGTGTAAACTCTTGACAGCAAATCTCTCATGTGATTCGCATGGAATTCACACTGTGTTTCATTGAGGTTCCGATCTCGTAATACTGGCTACTGGCTTACTGCCGAGTTTGTTTATCATCACTTACCTTGCATCACCACTGAATTTAATTCGTAACTGGTCTTATCTGCCACAATATTACTCGATAACATTGATACAACGGTCACCCGCTACGAACCGTGCTCTTACTCATTGCATAACAATAACTTACATGGTATTTACTGTCTCATTAACTTCCACACATATACTTACATTATTCACATTATGGTTCATCACTCATTTGGACGACTACCGAATGCTCCCTAAGTATTGACCATTCGAGTCACAAGCCGGCATTATTCAGCTCGGTGTTTCACTTTATACACACATGTTACGAAGCTAACTGCTCTCTTTCAATAACAATATCGTCCATCCTTAACATATTTCTCGGGCTTGATACACATAACTACCGCTCCTGCGGTCTCACAATGTCGAGAGGTATCCCCACTCTTAATGCAGTGGTTTGTTCTCCACTCTATTCACTTATATAACATAAACTTTTGCAATCAATCTAATTTACATAACATAAGTTGCTTGGCTTACAACATGTACTTCTCTGTACAACATTACATGGTTAGAGGTTGAACTGGGCTCCATGACAAGGTCGTTGCATTCCGTTTCCTTTCATGGGATGCCCCTTAGGATTGTCAGTCCGTCTCCTGAAACTTATGTCTAAACTGGGTGTTAATTTCGACCCTTGTGTTTCTGTCATGCATTTCGTTCAACTATTGTTGATGCAACACCCTTTAAGATTTGCTCCTGGGTATTGCTAAGTTATGCCATTACTTCTGGCTCACACTTATTGGTATATTTCGTTAGCCACGCCGCTTGCGTTCTTATCTGGCTTATTATCTTCTTCTATGAAGATCAACATTTCCTAGTAGTGTAGGTACTCATCTTGGGAGTTTCATCCCGTTCATTGCACGTTAATGTGTCCACCTTAGGCATCTGCCTTGCCATGTACAGGCTGGGTCTCTGTTCCAGCTATCATGTTTATCCCTGAGGATCCTTAGGACATATACGATGTCTTTACATTACAGTTAGTGCACTTCACACCTCCTGACTCTTAAACATTTCCTTAAAAGGAATCTAATCCTTTTAATCTCGTTAACTTAACTGAGTTCCTTAACTTCAACTATTCCTTGTAGTCCTTAGCTCTCGTTTGACTTATACTGCTGACCGTAGTACGGAGTCGACTACTTCCCGTGTTTCGGACTCTACTCGTATATATATGTGGGGTACCATGCTGATACATTGCTACTTACCCAACTAACCTATAAGTAGGTCTGTCAGGCCCACATGCTCCTATCGGAGTGCGGTCGTCCCACAACACAGTTGGTACACTTGTAGTGTCCGTCACACGCCTAGGTGAAGTATTCTGTTGTCAACTCCCTTATATTGTCCCGTGACAATATTTATTCCTTGCTTCCCGAACTTAACCGAGGGAAAGTTTATCCACTGTTGTATCCTTGTCAACTGCCCCTGGTTTCAGTGGTTTGGTTTAAAAGAAGGTTGGAAAGAAGTGTTGGTTTGAAAGAAAATCTGGTTTTGAAAGAAAAGGGTTTGAATAAATTTGGGTTTAAAAGAAAATTTTCATGGTTTCACAGCATCTTCTTACCTTAACCAAGTCTAGCTTCTTGCCGACTGGTGTACTTACAATTACAGAGGTTAGGCTGTTAAGCCCTTCCACTGTTATGACGATCACATTTAACTTTATGGTACTTTACCAGGTACTTGTAGTGGTTATAAATTTCCCGAACAGCCCTGTTATAGCAGCACTTGCTATGGCAAGTGCGCCATGCTAACTGGCTATCGGTTTAACACATACCGGTTGTGGTATTGTTTTTACCCATACTGTCATCAGTGGCCTTGTTGGCCCTCACTGATCTTACTGCCTTGATAATAACTCTTCTAGGTGACTTCTCACTGTCTTCACATGATAACCATCAACTAGGGTGTTTCCCATTCTGGGAGACCCCTCTTTTCTTAGTATTATATCTCCTTCGTAGCCCATTCCACGTATTTGGGCACTACGTTGTAGTTCCCTTGCCGGTTGGTACACCGTTGGTGTATTATTTATCAACTGTGGTCCCGTAGACACTCGTCTCGGGTTTCACTAATCCACTTCTTGCCTGTTGTACGGTCGGTGCGTTGCAAGCTGGTTACTCTCGACTGCTCTGCATGTCGACCCAGGTTGCCGGAAATTCTATTCTCTTATACACAAAATCCTTCATTCTTCGCTATTTAATGCGGTTAACATTGTTCAGATGGAGACCATCTCCGGGATTCCCAGTTTTCGGGATCTACCGTATGACAGGTTCTCCGTACCTTTAGAGGTATTTAATAACAGCCAGATCGGGTATTCCCGAGTATGAGTGGACTTCCATCTCTCTGGCGTTGTTGTCCAAGTTATAAAACAGGGATTGTGGAGGGTGGGATGGATATTGTAGGTTTCCAGTACACACTGGAAATTCCTATCTAGCGTATCTCTCACGCTATCACTCAACCCTTAACCCAAAGTACTTAAATCCTAACTCGGTACTTCCTAAGCTCGGTAATTCAGTCATCAGAGCGATACTTCGCTCTGATACCACTTTTTGTAACACCCCATCCAACATTAACACACTTACAATAAACTGCAGCGGAAAAACAACCTCATCACATTACTTAACTCGTTGGTGTTACACGCCGTTAGCCACCCACGTGGCTAACAAGGCTAATACATACACATTGTACCGGTCTGATGGGCTAAATTCCCGAGCGACGACTACACATTACTATCCCTTCCCATTAACACAACAACAACATACACCTTCCAACTATACCGAGTATTTATAACTAATGCCGATAACAATTTCGGTCTTACTACACCTACTGTATATATACAACATAAACGATTACCCATGTACAATGACCCCGTTCTACTCTCGAACGGCTTCCAGCTCCTTGTACCTGAAATAGGAAAAGAAGAGAAAGGGTGGCCCCCAAGGGGCTCAGCACCTTTGCTGGTATGGTAATCCCGCAACCCACATGCTACCGGGCCACGCACAACTAATTGTCGTCTTAGCATGCGGTGATTATTTTTAAATCATGCATGCAACTGTAAACACACAACACATAATCATTTCGCCTCAACGGGCTCAACAAGCGGATAATATATCCTTACTTAATAAGTCACTCATGGTATTCATTATCCCTAGAGTGTTCCTCCTCTAATGGAGCTACTTCCTTAATAGACGACACTTACCCTTAAATCGGGTTATCCTTAAACGCCTCTTTTCTCAAACTGGGATTCATATCCATGATCCACATACTCCACATTATACAACATATAACATACACTACATAACAAACATAACAACACTTTGCACGTTTCCACGTGCACAACATAACACCGCAATAGATATTGCATCACAACAAAACACATAACATAACGGGAATGGTTCTCTTAGGAACCGACCCAAACATAGTTAATTCACTGGTGAGCCTAGAGAATGGTATCACTCTCATGGTAAGCTCGTTATACAATAACAACAACACTCATTACCGTCCTAATAGTCGGACGAGTAACTTAAGTTAAGATGGTTCGGGTTTGGAGGCCCGAACACATCACACACACATGTTCCCCCTAAACCGATCATAAGTCAAAATAGCTAAGCTTTGGAGTAAGCTAATGGGAGATCATAACCCGTGAGGGAAACAACCATAACAAGAGAAGGGTAAGGCTAAGAAGGATACCCTCTCCCAAACAACGCGCGACCGGCCGAACCGGATTCCTCACTACTGTTAATACATACTTACTTTTAGATATTAGTTAGAACCCAACTATGGAGCCTATCACATGACAACACATACAGTATTACAACTGGGTTAAACATACAAGGGAGATCTCTAAATTCACATACACATATCACACAATTAACACACGCATAGCCGTGGTTAGAACGTCCCATAGTTCGGGTCGTTTACTCCGAATACCGAACTCTCATATGATCCTAGACTCAGTTAACTAAGGTTAACACTGCCGAGGTTAAATGGTATCGGAGTTGAACACGCGACATATATGAATTACTGTAAACTCATTACATGTTTTATCTTACAACGTGGCAAACGTACAGAAAAACACATTGGCATACAAGCCGGTCTAATCCGGTAGGACACAGGTTGCAAGAAAACCATACCTGTCACCGGAGTCCACTCTATCACGTCCACTTATTTTCCTCGAGCAATTCTCGAACAACTGACAACATTACATATACTTTTATTAACTTCGGGGTAACATGATTGTTTAATGTCTAAAGCTTATAACTTTTCCCCGTTAACTTTGTTACATAACTTCACTTTTTAACTTGTTTTACTTTCATATTTTATTACAACTTTTCACCCACTTATTTGTCATTAAAACTCACCTAACTTGTCCTTAACAACCTCATAACTTCATTAACCATCAATCCCCATCATTACACATCATTTCCATACCTTAAACAATGTTTTTGGTCCATACAGCGCCTTGTCCGAACTTGTGTCCGGACTTCCCAAGTTCGGACACCGTTCGAGACTCTATGGGTGCAAATTGGTGAATGTCCGAACTTGCGTCCGGACTTCCCAAGTTTGGACACTGCTCGAGGCCAAACCAGAGAAATAAATAGGTGTGTCCGAACTTCCCATGTTCGGACGGTAGTTCGGACGCTGTTCGAAGATCAGAATATTCACGCGCACACAGGCACGTCCGAACGTCCACATTCGGACGGTAGTTCGGACAGCCAAGAACTTCACTTTCCAAGCTTTGTTTCATCTATTCTCTTCATCCATTGACTACCCAAGCTTCATACATGAACTTAGGCATATTCTAATACTAGAATATCACTTTGATTCACCTTAAAACATTGTCCAACTTGTTACTCAATCTTCTTATCAAATCTCTTAACACTTGTAACATTTCCTTTTTGTTTCCCAAGTGGTGTTTCACCTTAAATGACCACTACACTAAAATGTTTCCTCACCTTCATAACATCATCTCCCAAGCATCTCCTCTTACTAACCAAATCCTCTTTTCACAACTTCTTGAATTCCTTTCTCAAAACCTTACCTAAACATCATCTATTCCTTAGATACCAACATTACCTAAACCTTAAACAAACTTCTCCAAGACTTAAAACATTCTCAAAACACACCTTGAATTCCTAGAACTTCCAAGATAGCACCTAAATCCTTGCATCACTCTAAATCACCTTAATACATTTTTCTTCCCAAGTAAAACATTTGTTCACCTTTAACACTTCCTAGTTCACCGAAACTCACTTAAAACACTTAGATTCTCTTATACATTTTCCAAATTTTGCCATAGCTTCTCTTGTATATACTCACATCCAAACACTTAGGTTTTTTTTACCTTATTTCATTCAAGAACACCTAAAATCCATCAAACACATTTTTATACACAAACTTCACACATTTAGCACTACATCACAATATAGTGCATAACTTAAATTGCTTGGCACTTAGGCCCTTAAATAACATGGCTCTTAGGCCCTTAAATTGCATAAACCTTAAACACTGAATTTCCTACATAAATAACGCCTTTGACCTGTAAATACACCCAACAATACATATGCCCTTAATAAACTCCTTGAGAGCATTTCACTAGGTCATTCACCTTTGGCTCCTTAGATCATTTTTAGCAAGCATTATAAACTCATTTCTCCTAAGGCATTAAACCACATTAGGTTAGTATATTTACCTCTTTTACACTCAAACTTCTTTCTTGTTTCCTCTTAAAACCGATAAGGTATTTGATTCCTTGTCAACCACTAAACAATCACCCGCAATGAAATGAGTACAAGCTCCAAGCTTAAACTCATTGTAAACCTAGGTTTACATTGTTTCCAAAGGCATTAAGAGAGTTGTTTTACCTTGGTCTTTGAAGAATTGGAATATCTATCAAGAGAGGACTCCACCAAGTCCTTGAAAGATTCAAATGGACTAGAACAAGCAACACAATGAGCACCATTAATGGTGATTTTCGGACATCACACAAACATGAAGGAAATGTCATTTTTCTTTGAGTTTCCTTACCTTGAAGCAAAGGAGAACAATAATATGTGAAAAGGTGAGCTCAAGCTCCTCCCATGGAGATTCCTCTTGGCACCGAAATGGAGCTCTTGGAATTTTGAAGGGATAGAATTGAAGAGCTTGATGAGAGGAAGAGAATGGTGGTCTTAGAATTTCATTTGGTCAGTGAGCTAGGAGATACAAGTGGTCAAAGATGGAAAAATGATGGTGGTGTTGGTGTTGCTGTAGCAAACGTGAAAAGAGGAAGAGATGGAGTTGGAACCGTGGGAATGCAAGAAGGAAAGAGAGAATGAAGATAGGTTTGCCTTTTAAGAGATATTATGTAAAACATAGTAACTTGCTTTATCATTGTTATTTGTTTGTTAACTTACAAGGTGATGACTCACCTCATAAAAACCGGCCCCCATTAGTAGTCTAGGGGTATAATAGTCTTTATTGACTCATTTAATTACTTATAACTCATATGTTACAAACTAGCTTATAAAAAATCACTATTCACAAAAACAAGGCACATAGAAGTGAAATTTTGATTTCCCATTGATATAGACTTCCAAATGTGATACTATATAGTACACATGTTAATAAAGAGTAATGATGGACATTTAGCCATTCAAAACTCATTACAAGACAATTTTCAAAAACGTGCTTTAAGACTCCTTAAAGCACATTTTGTGTTTTAACTGTTTTCAAGCTTGGTTTTCTTTGGTAATTGATTTAATATGTTCATTAACATTTTTATAAGGTATAGGTATGACCATTAGGTCTTTTACAAATTTATCCCAAGCTTAGAGCACATTTTTGCTCTTATTGACTTTAAGGTACTTATTTGTGTTTTGTTTGGTTTCATTGTCTACCAAAGTTTCCTAAGGACTTAATTAGCCTTATAAAGTCATAATTAAATATTATCAAGTCTTGGTAGGCTCTTTGGGTCCTAACCAAGTTCACTCCAAGCTTAGAGCATGTTTTGCTCACACCGTGTTCTTAGTGTTTTATTGTGTTTTAACTATGGTTTAAACTATACACTGATGTTCCTAGGCACTTTTTAGCCTTTAGATAACATATTTAACATTTAAACAACATACCAAGGTCTAGGGTATTTCAATCTACCCCCCTTAAAGAACTTCGTCCTCGAAGTTCACATTTCCACGCAACATTAGATTAGAATACGGGAACTACTTTCGAATAAACTTTCATTACCAAACACACTTACATCACAACCTCGGACTTAATGGTCCGGAAACACATTCACATCCATACATAACATAACATATTCACATGATAACCTCGGGCTCAATGGTCCGGGTACCTTAACAACACTTACACATACATAACAACCCCTTTGACTCCCTGGTCTTGGGTAACATAACAACATTTAGACACATAGGTCTATGTAAACAACACATTTAGACTCATAGGTCTTGATAGACACTTTAGGAGATCAAAGTCAAAATAACATTTATCACACACCAAACAACATGTCATAGCATGTATTGCAATCGAAATATCTTGGTATACACTGTGATCCCGCAGAACCCGGTCGCGATGGACACCTTCCGTCCCCGTGTCTTTGGGAGATCAAAACAATCATTTAAGTTTAAAAATTTCCTTGTGAGGTTAAGTAAGAGAACTTTAATTATGTAAAGTATCTATCAACGTTTTATAAATATCAACTGAAAATCCTTTTGAAAACGCACACACAACTCCAAGTCCAACTTAAGCTCTTGCTTCTTTTATTAGCGTGGTTATTTGTGACCACTTATAGGGAGCTTCAAGAATCATCCAACCCTGATGTGATCAGCATCAGTGTAGAACTATCCTTCCACTCCAATTTGTGTTCGGCTTCCCTTGATCACATGCAAATCAAGTTCCACTTCCCACTTCATTTTCAAGCATCAAATAAATCACTCATTTCCAATTTTCTATCTTTTAAATCATTCTAATCCTGATCAACATCTCCAAAGGATAGAACTCCGTCTATCAGTTACCTCCATTCACTTTAATCCTGTTGCCTTGGGAATCTATTCTCACTAGGTTCTATGTCGGTATCATGCCCTTTCTTGAATCACTATATAGTATATATATACACATATATTTTCAAAATACCACACACAATTTCACATTTACACACTGTCGGGGTTTGTTCCCCCGGGAGTTTCTCTACTCCCAACTTGTACTATCACTCACAACTGTTAATAAATCAACACACTTATCACAATGGTATTCGCATCTTCTGTGCGCAATTACCACAATTAAACCATGATGAATGTGTATTTTACGTAACACACACACAATCATCAAAACAATAATTTTGCTATGCACAATATAAGTCACATACACTACGTACACTTGTACGGTAATATACACTAAGTGGTTTGCGCTCTATGCACAATATAAGTCACATACACTACGTACACTTGTACGGTATATCACTAAGTGGTTTTGCGCTCTACCCCCCTTAAAAGGGATTACGCCCACGTAATCAATCACTAAACATTGGCTTAAATGTTCTGCCGTCGTGAAGTTTTAACTTCCACACGGCCTATTACACAATGGATTCTGATTAGAGGATCTTAACCATATTGGCGGTTTAGTTCCTAAACCAAGAATTCTCATTTGAGTTTGTTTAAACTCTTAGTTGGTTTCGATTCTGGCCTGTTAGGCTTCTAGGCGTTAATAATTAGCCATTCACTCATGTTCACCATGACATTCAACACTTGAATCACTCACTGGCTCACTAGTTTCTGCTGCGAAACTCTAGTAACTGTAGGGCTTAGTTTGCCCCATTCATTATTCCTACTGTATTGTACACCTCCCATATATCACCTTTATCTTGGTAATAATGGTTTCTCAAACCGACGCGTGGTAACTCTTACGTGAGCGAATTCGGTGAGTTACAAACTTCCTATCCACTTCCATAATAATTGACTATATATACCGTTACGTATTTCACAACGATTGACTTGTTTCCTTCCGACTTACTGTCGGTTGAGATTGAGCTACTACCTAGTGTGTAGTGCTCTCTCAGCTATTTACAACATTTGGGGTATATTCCATACCGATATCTGGCAGTTAGTGCTACTGTAGTCACTTACTGTTAATCATGTCTCCACATTTGGTTTTGTACAAGTACTCTTTCCTGGTAGTCTTTGCATTTCCTATGCATCGGCCATTATAACATTATGTTCCCAATAACATGTTTCCAATTCCTAGCTATCCCACTCGATCATTACTGCGCAATGCAATACCAAAACACTCAGTCATACAGAGTGCAGAGGTGTAAACTCTTGACAGCAAATATCTCATGTGATTCGCATGGAATTCACACTGTTTCATTGAGGTTCGATCTCGTAATACTGGCTACTGGCTTACTGCCGAGTTTGTTTATCATCACTTACCTTGCATCACCACTGAATTTAATTCGTAACTGGTCTTATCTGCCACAAATATTACTCGATAACATTGATACAACGGTCACCCGCTATACGAACCGTGCTCTTACTCATTGCATAACAATAACTTACATGGTATTTACTGTCTCATTAACTTCCACACATATTACACATTATTCACATTATGGTTCATCACTCATTTGGACGACTACCGAATGCTCCCTAAGTATTGACCATCGAGTCACAAGCCGGCATTATTCAGCTCGGTGTTTCACTTTATACACACATGTTACGAAGCTAACTGCTCTCTTTCAATACAATATCGTCCATCCTTAAATATTTCTCGGGCTTGATACACATAACTACCGCTCCTGCGGTCTCACAATGTCGAGAGGTATCCCCACTCTTAATGCAGTGGTTGTTCTCCACTCTATTCACTTATATAACATAAACTTTTGCAATCAATCTAATTTACATAACATAAGTTGCTTGTGGCTTACACATGTACTTCTCTGTACAACATTACATGGTTAGAGGTTGAACTGGGCTCCATGACAAGGTCGTTGCATTCCGTTTCCTTTCATGGGATGCCCCTTAGGATTGTCAGTCCGTCTCCTGACAACTTATGTCTAAACTGGGTGTTAATTTCGACCCTTGTGTTTCTGTCATGCATTTCGTTCAACTATTGTTGATGCAACACACCTTTAAGATTTGCTCCTGGGTATTGCTAAGTTATGCCATTACTTCTGGCTCACACTTATTGGTATATTTCGTTAGCCACGCCGCTTGCGTTCTTATCTGGCTTATTATCTTCTTCTATGAAGATCAACATTTCCTAGTAGTGTAGGTACTCATCTTGGGAGTTTCATCCCGTTCATTGCACGTTAATGTGTCCACCTTAGGCATCTGCCTTGCCATGTACAGGCTGGGTCTCTGTTCCAGCTATCATGTTATCCCTGAGGATCCTTAGGACATATACGATGTCTTTACATTACAGTTAGTGCACTTCACACCTCCTGACTCTTAAACATTTCCTTAAAAGGAATCTAATCCTTTTAATCTCGTTAACTTAACTGAGTTCCTTAACTTCAACTATTCCTTGTAGTCCTTAGCTCTCGTTTGACTTATACTGCTGACCGTAGTACGGAGTCGACTACTTCCGTGTTTCGGACTCTACTCGTATATATATGTGGGGTACCATGCTGATACATTGCTACTTACCCAACTAACCTATAAGTAGGTCTGTCAGGCCCACATGCTCCTATCGGAGTGCGGTCGTCCCACAACACAGTTGGTACACTTGTAGTGTCCGTCACACGCCTAGGTGAAGTATTCTGTTGTCAACTCCCTTATATTGTCCCGTGACAATATTTATTCCTTGCTTCCCGAACTTAACCGAGGGAAAGTTTATCCACTGTTGTATCCTTGTCAACTGCCCCTGGTTTCAGTGGTTTGGTTTAAAAGAAGGTTGGAAAGAAGTGTTGGTTTGAAAGAAAATCTGGTTTTGAAAAGAAAAGGGTTTGAATAAATTTGGGTTTAAAAGAAAATTTTCATGGTTTCACAGCATCTTCTTACCTTAACCAAGTCTAGCTTCTTGCCGACTGGTGTACTTACAATTACAGAGGTTAGGCTGTTAAGCCCTTCCACTGTTATGACGATCACATTTAACTTTATGGTACTTTACCAGGTACTTGTAGTGGTTATAAATTTCCCGAACAGCCCTGTTATAGCAGCACTTGCTATGGCAAGTGCGCCATGCTAACTGGCTATCGGTTTAACACATACCGGTTGTGGTATTGTTTTTACCCATACTGTCATCATTGGCCTTGTTGGCCCTCACTGATCTTACTGCCTTGATAATAACTCTTCTAGGTGACTTCTCACTGTCTTCACATGATAACCATCAACTAGGGTGTTTCCCATTCTGGGAGACCCCTCTTTTCTTATATATCTCCTTCGTAGCCCATTCCACGTATTTGGGCACTACGTTGTAGTTCCCTTGCCGGTTGGTACACCGTTGGTGTATTTTTATCAACTGTGGTCCCGTAGACACTCGTCTCGGGTTTCACTAATCCACTTCTTGCCTGTTGCACGGTCGGTGCGTTGCAAGCTGGTTACTCTCGACTGCTCTGCATGTCGACCCAGGTTGCCGGAAATTCTATTCTCTTATACACAAAATCCTTCATTCTTCGCTATTTAATGCGGTTAACATTGTTCAGATGGAGACCATCTCCGGGATTCCCAGTTTTCGGGATCTACCGTATGACAGGTTCTCCGTACCTTTAGAGGTATTTAATAACAGCCAGATCGGGTATTCCCGAGTATGAGTGGACTTCCATCTCTCTGGCGTTGTTGTCCAAGTTATAAAACAGGGATTGTGGAGGGTGGGATGGATATTGTAGGTTTCCAGTACACACTGGAAATTCCTATCTAGCGTATCTCTCACGCTATCACTCAACCCTTAACCCAAAGTACTTAAATCCTAACTCGGTACTTCCTAAGCTCGGTAATTCAGTCATCAGAGCGATACTTCGCTCTGATACCACTTTTTGTAAACACCCCATCCAACATTAACACACTACAATAAACTGCAGCGGAAAAACAACCTCATCACATTACTTAACTCGTTGGTGTTACACGCCGTTAGCCACCACGTGGCTAACAAGGCTAATACATACACATTGTACCGGTCTGATGGGCTAATTCCCGAGCGACTACACATTACTATCCCTTCCCATTAACACAACAACAACATACACCTTCCAACTATACCGAGTATTTATAACTAATGCCGATAACAATTTCGGTCTTACTACACCTACTGTATATATACAACATAAACGATTACCCATGTACAATGACTACCCCGTTCTACTCTCGAACGGCTTCCAGCTCCTTGTACCTGAAATAGGAAAAGAAGAGAAAGGGTGGCCCCCAAGGGGCTCAGCACCTTTGCTGGTATGGTAATCCCGCAACCCACATGCTACCGGGCCACGCACAACTAATTGTCGTCTTAGCATGCGGTTGATTATTTTTAAATCATGCATGCAACTGTAAACACACAACACATAATCATTTCGCCTCAACGGGCTCAACAAGCGGATAATATATCCTTACTTAATAAGTCACTCATGGTATTCATTATCCCTAGAGTGTTCCTCCTCTAATGGAGCTACTTCCTTAATAGACGACACTTACCCTTAAATCGGTTATCCTTAAACGCCTCTTTTCTCAAACTGGGATTCATATCCATGATCCACATACTCCACTTATACAACATATAACATACACTACATAACAACACATAACAACACTTTGCACGTTTCCACGTGCACAACATAACACCGCAATAGATATTGCATCACACAACACATAACATAACGGGAATGGTTCTCTTAGGAACCGACCCAAACATAGTTAATTCACTGGTGAGCCTAGAGAATGGTATCACTCTCATGGTAAGCTCGTTATACAATAACAACAACACTCATTACCGTCCTAATAGTCGGACGAGTAACTTAAGTTAAGATGGTTCGGGTTTGGAGGCCCGAACACATCACACAAACACATGTTCCCCCTAAACCGATCATAAGTCAAAATAGCTAAGCTTTGGAGTAAGCTAATGGGAGATCATAACCCGTGAGGGAAACAACCATAACAAAGAGAAGGGTAAGGCTAAGAAGGATACCCTCTCCCAAACAACCGCGACCGGCCGAACCGTTCCTCCTACTGTTAATACATACTTACTTTTAGATATTAGTTAGAACCCAACTATGGAGCCTATCACATGACAACACATACAGTATTACAACTGGGTTAAACATACAAGGGAGATCTCTAAATTCACATACACATATCACACAATTAACACACGCATAGCCGTGGTTAGAACGTCCCATAGTTCGGGTCGTTTACTCGAATACCGACTCTCATATGATCTAGACTCAGTTAACTAAGGTTAACACTGCCGAGGTTAAATGGTATCGGAGTTGAACACGCCACAATATGAATTACTGTAAACTCATTACATGTTTTATCTTACAACGTGGCAAACGTACAGAAAAACACATTGGCATACAAGCCGGTGTAATCCGGTAGGACACAGGTTGCAAGAAAACCATACCTGTCACCGGAGTCCACTTTATCACGTCCACTTATTTTCCTCGACAATTCTCGAACAACTGACAACATTACATATACTTTTATTAACTTCGGGGTAACATGATTGTTTAATGTCTAAAGCTTATAACTTTTCCCCGTTAACTTTGTTACATAACTTCACTTTTTAACTTGTTTACTTTCATATTTTATTACAACTTTTCACCCACTTATTTGTCATTAAAACTCACCTAACTTGTCCTTAACAACCTCATAACATCATTAACCATCAATCCCATCATTACACATCATTTCCATACCTTAAACAATGTTTTTGGTCCATACAGCGCCTTGTCCGAACTTGTGTCCGGACTTCCCAAGTTCGGACACCGTTCGAGACTCTATGGGTGCAAATTGGTGAATGTCCGAACTTGCGTCCGGACTTCCCAAGTTTGGACACTGCTCGAGGCCAAACCAGAGAAATAAATAGGTGTGTCCGAACTTCCCATGTTCGGACGGTAGTTCGGACGCTGTTCGAAGATCAGAATATTCACGCGCACACAGGCACGTCCGAACGTCCACATTCGGACGGTAGTTCGGACAGCCAGAACTTCACTTTCCAAGCTTTGTTTCATCTATTCTCTTCATCCATTGACTACCCAAGCTTCATACATGAACTTAGGCATATTCTAATACTAGAATATCACTTTGATTCACCTTAAAACATTGTCCAACTTGTTACTCATCTTCTTATCAAATCTCTTAACACTTGTAACATTTCCTTTTTGTTTCCCAAGTGTGTTTCACCTTAAATGACCACTACACTAAAATGTTTCCTCACCTTCATAACATCATCTCCCAAGCATCTCCTCTTACTAACCAAATCCTCTTTTCACAACTTCTTGAATTCCTTTCTCAAAACCTTACCTAAACATCATCTATTCCTTAGATACCAACATTACCTAAACCTTAAACAAACTTCTCCAAGACTTAAATACATTCTCAAACACACCTTGAATTCCTAGAACTTCCAAGATAGCACCTAAATCCTTGCATCACTCTAAATCACCTTAATACATGTTTTCTTCCCAGTAAAACATTTGTTCACCTTTAACACTTCCTAGTTCACCGAAACTCACTTAAAACACTTAGATTCTCTTATACATTTTCCAAATTTTGCCATAGCTTCTCTCTGTATATACTCACATCCAAACACTTAGGTTTTTTTTACCTTATTTCATTCAAGAACACCTAAAATCCATCAAACACATTTTTATACACAACTTCACACTTTAGCACTACATCACAATATAGTGGCATAACTTAAATTGCTTGGCACTTAGGCCCTTAATAACATGGCTCTTAGGCCCTTAAATTGCATAAACCTTAAACACTGAATTTCCTACATAAATAACGCCTTTGACCTGTAAATACACCCCAACAACATATGCCCTTAATAAACTCCTTGAGAGCATTTCACTAGGTCATTCACCTTTGGCTCCTTAGATCATTTTTAGCAAGCATTATACTCATTTCTCCTAAGGCATTAAACCACATTAGGTTAGTATATTTACCTCTTTTACACTCAAACTTCTTTCTTGTTTCCTCTTAAACCGATAAGGTATTTGATTCCTTGTCAACCACTAACAATAACACGCAATGAAATGAGTATACAAGCTCCAAGCTTAAACTCATTGTAAACCCTAGGTTTACATTGTTTCAAAGGCATTAAGATAGTTGTTTTAACCTTGGTCTTTGAAGGGAATTGGAATATCTATCAGAGAGGACTCCACCAAGTCCTTGAAAGATTCAAATGGAGCTAGAACAAAGCAACAAATGAGCACCATTAATGGTGATTTTCGGACATCACACAAACATGAAGGAAATGTCATTTTTCTTTGAGTTTCCTTACCTTGAAGCAAGGAGAACAATAATATGTGAAAAGGTGAGCTCAAGCTCCTCCCATGGAGATTCCTCTTGGCACCGAAATGGAGCTCTTGGAATTTTGAAGGGATAGAATTGAAGAGCTTGATGAGAGGAAGAGAATGGTGGTCTTAGAATTTCATTTGGTCAAGTGAGCTAGGAGATACAAGTGGTCAAAGATGGAAAAATGATGGTGTTGGTGTTGCTGTAGCAAACGTGAAAGAGAGGAAGATGGAGTTGGAACCGTGGGAATGCAAGAAGGAAAGAGAGAATGAAGATAGGTTTGCCTTTTTAAGAGATATTATGTAATAAAGCAATAGTAACTTGCTTTATCATTAGTTATTTGTTTGTTAACTTACAAGGTGATGACTCACCTCATAAAAACCGGCCCCCATTAGTAGTCTAGGGGTATAATAGTCTTTATTGACTCATTTAATTACTTATAACATCATATGTTACAAACTAGCTTATAAAAATCACTATTCACAAAAACAAGGCACATAGAAGTGAAATTTTTGATTTCCCATTGATATAGACTTCCAAATGTGATACTATATAGTACACATGTTAATTAAAGAGTAATGATGGACATTTAGCCATTCAAAACTCATTTACAAGACAATTTTTCAAAAACGTGCTTTAAGACTCCTTAAAGCACATTTTGTGTTTTAACTTGTTTTCAAGCTTGGTTTTCTTTGGTAATTGATTTAATATGTTCATTAACATTTTTATAAGGTATAGGTATGACCATTAGGTCTTTTACAAATTTATCCCAAGCTTAGAGCACATTTTGCTCTTATTGACTTTAAGGTACTTATTTGTGTTTTGTTTGGTTTCATTGTCTACCAAAGTTTCCTAAGGACTTAATTAGCCTTATAAAGTCATAATTAAATATTATCAAGTCTTGGTAGGCTCTTTGGGTCCAACCAAGTTCACTCCAAGCTTAGAGCATGTTTTTGCTCACACCGTGTCTTAGTGTTTTATTGTGTTTAACTATGGTTTAAACTATACACTGATGTTCCTAAGGCACTTTTTAGCCTTTAGATAACATATTTAAACATTTAAACAACATACCAAGGTCTAGGGTATTTCAATCTACCCCCCTTAAAAGAACTTCGTCCTCGAAGTTCACATTTCCACGCAACATTAGATTAGAATACGGGAACTACTTTCGAATAAACTTTCATTACCAAACACACTTTACATCACAACCTCGGACTTAATGGTCCGGGAAACACATTCACATCCATACATAACATAACATATTCACATGATAACCTCGGGCTCAATGGTCCGGGTACCTTAACAACACTTACACATACATAACAACCCCTTTGACTCCCTGGTCTTGGGTAACATAACAACATTTAGACACATAGGTCTATGTAACACAACACATTTACTCATAGGTCTTGATAGCATACACTTTAGGAGATCAAAGTCAAAATAACATTTATCACACATACCAAACAACATGTCATAGCATGTATTGCAATCGAAAATATCTTTGGTATACACTGTGATCCCAGAACCCGTCGCGATGGACACCTTCCGTCCCCGTGTCTTTGGGAGATCAAACAATCATTTAAGTTTAAAATTTCCTTGTGAGGTTAAGTAAGAGAACTTTAATTATGTAAAGTATCTATCAACGTTTTATAAATATCAACTGAAAATCCTTTTGAAAACGCACACAACTCCAAGTCCAACTTAAGCTCTTTGCTTCTTTTATTAGCGTGGTTATTTGTGACCACTTATAGGGAGCTTCAAGAATCATCCAACCCTGATGTGATCAGCATCAGTGTAGAACTATCCTTCCACTCCAATTTGTGTTCGGCTTCCCTTGATCACATGCAAATCAAGTTCCACTTCCCACTTCATTTTCAAGCATCAAATAAATCACTCATTTCCAATTTTCTATCTTTTAAATCATTCTAATCCTGATCATAACATCTCCAAAGGATAGAACTCCGTCTATCAGTTACCTCCATTCACTTTAATCCTGTTGCCTTGGGAATCTTATTCTCACTAGGTTCTATGTCGGTATCATGCCCTTTCTTGAATCACTATATAGTATATATATACACATATATTTTATCAAAATACCACACACAATTTCACATTTACACACTGTCGGGGTTTGTTCCCCCGGGAGTTTCTCTACTCCCACACTTGTACTATCACTCACAACTGTTAATAAATCAACACACTTATCACAATGGTATTCGCATCTTCTGTGCGCAATTACCACAATTAAACCATGAATGAATGTGTATGTTTACGTAACACCACACCAATCATCAAAACAATAATTTTGTGCTATGCACAATATAAGTCACATACACTACGTACACTTGTACGGTAATATACACTAAGTGGTTTTGCGCTCTATGCACAATATAAGTCACATACACTACGTACACTTGTACGGTAATATACACTAAGTGGTTTTGCGCTCTACCCCCCTTAAAAGGGATTACGCCCACGTAATCAATCACTAAACATTGGCTTAAATGTTCTGCCGTCGTGAAGTGTTTTAACTTCCACACGGCCTATTACACAATGGATTCTGATTAGAGGATCTTAACCATATTGGCGGTTTAGTTCCTAAACCAAGAATTCTCATTTGAGTTTGTTTAAACTCTTAGTTGGTTTCGATTCTGGCCTGTTAGGCTTCTAGGCGTTAATAATTAGCCATCCACTCATGTTCACCATGTACATTCAACACTTGAATCACTGGCTCACTAGTTTCTGCTGCGAAACTCTAGTAACTGTAGGGCTTAGTTTGCCCCATTCATTATTCCTACTGTATTGTACACCTCCCATATATCACCTTTATCTTGGTAATAATGGTTTCTCAACCGACGCGTGGTAACTCTTACCGTGAGCGAATTCGGTGAGTTACAAACTTCCTATCCACTTCCATAATAATTGACTATATATACCGTTACGTATTTCACAACGATTGACTTGTTTCCTTCCGACTTACTGTCGGTTGAGATTGAGCTACTACCTAGTGTGTAGTGCTCTCTCAGCTATTTACAACATTTGGGGTATATTCCATACCGATATCTGGCAGTTAGTGCTACTGTAGTCACTTACTGTTAATCATGTCTCCACATTTGGTTTTGTACAAGTACTCTTTCCTGGTATGTCTTTGCATTTCCTATGCATCGGCCATTATAATTATTGTTCCACAATTAACATGTTTCCAATTCCTAGCTATCCCACTCGATCATTACTGCGCAAGTGCAATACCAAACACTCAGTCATACAGAGTGCAGAGGTGTAAACTCTTGACAGCAAATCTCTCATGTGATTCGCATGGAATTCACACTGTGTTTCATTGAGGTTCCGATCTCGTAATACTGGCTACTGGCTTACTGCCGAGTTTGTTTATCATCACTTACCTTGCATCACCACTGAATTTAATTCGTAACTGGTCTTATCTGCCACAATATTACTCGATAACATTGATACAACGGTCACCCGCTACGAACCGTGCTCTTACTCATTGCATAACAATAACTTACATGGTATTTACTGTCTCATTAACTTCCACACATATACTTACATTATTCACATTATGGTTCATCACTCATTTGGACGACTACCGAATGCTCCCTGAGTATTGACCATTCGAGTCACAAGCCGGCATTATTCAGCTCGGTGTTTCACTTTATACACACATGTTACGAAGCTAACTGCTCTCTTTCAATAACAATATCGTCCATCCTTAACATATTTCTCGGGCTTGATACACATAACTACCGCTCCTGCGGTCTCACAATGTCGAGAGGTATCCCCACTCTTAATGCAGTGGTTTGTTCTCCACTCTATTCACTTATATAACATAAACTTTTGCAATCAATCTAATTTACATAACATATGTTGCTTGTGGCTTACAACATGTACTTCTCTGTACAACATTACATGGTTAGAGGTTGAACTGGGCTCCATGACAAGGTCGTTGCATTCCGTTTCCTTTCATGGGATGCCCCTTAGGATTGTCAGTCCGTCTCCTGACAACTTATGTCTAAACTAGGTGTTAATTTCGACCCTTGTGTTTCTGTCATGCATTTCGTTCAACTATTGTTGATGCAACACTCTTTAAGATTTGCTCCTGGGTATTGCTAAGTTATGCCATTACTTCTGGCTCACACTTATTGGTATATTTCGTTAGCCACGCCGCTTGCGTTCTTATCTGGCTTATTATCTTCTTCTATGAAGATCAACATTTCCTAGTAGTGTAGGTACTCATCTTGGGAGTTTCATCCCGTTCATTGCACGTTAATGTGTCCACCTTAGGCATCTGCCTTGCCATGTACAGGCTGGGTCTCTGTTCCAGCTATCATGTTTATCCCTGAGGATCCTTAGGACATATACGATGTCTTTACATTACAGTTAGTGCACTTCACACCTCCTGACTCTTAAACATTTCCTTAAAAGGAATCTAATCCTTTTAATCTCGTTAACTTAACTGAGTTCCTTAACTTCAACTATTCCTTGTAGTCCTTAGCTCTCGTTTGACTTATACTGCTGACCGTAGTACGGAGTCGACTACTTCCCGTGTTTCGGACTCTACTCGTATATATATGTGGGGTACCATGCTGATACATTGCTACTTACCCAACTAACCTATAAGTAGGTCTGTCAGGCCCACATGCTCCTATCGGAGTGCGGTCGTCCCACAACACAGTTGGTACACTTGTAGTGTCCGTCACACGCCTAGGTGAAGTATTCTGTTGTCAACTCCCTTATATTGTCCCGTGACAATATTTATTCCTTGCTTCCCGAACTTAACCGAGGGAAAGTTTATCCACTGTTGTATCCTTGTCAACTGCCCCTGGTTTCAGTGGTTTGGTTTAAAAGAAGGTTGGAAAGAAGTGTTGGTTTGAAAGAAAATCTGGTTTTGAAAAGAAAAGGGTTTGAATAAATTTGGGTTTAAAAGAAAATTTCATGGTTTCACAGCATCTTCTTACCTTAACCAAGTCTAGCTTCTTGCCGACTGGTGTACTTACAATTACAGAGGTTAGGCTGTTAAGCCCTTCCACTGTTATGACGATCACATTTAACTTTATGGTACTTTACCAGGTACTTGTAGTGGTTATAAATTTCCCGAACAGCCCTGTTATAGCAGCACTTGCTATGGCAAGTGCGCCATGCTAACTGGCTATCGGTTTAACACATACCGGTTGTGGTATTGTTTTTACCCATACTGTCATCATTGGCCTTGTTGGCCCTCATCTACTGCACTCTTATGCCTTGATAATAACTCTTCTAGGTGACTTCTCACTGTCTTCACATGATAACCATCAACTAGGGTGTTTCCCATTCTGGGAGACCCCTCTTTTCTTAGTATTATATCTCCTTCGTAGCCCATTCCACGTATTTGGGCACTACGTTGTAGTTCCCTTGCCGGTTGGTACACCGTTGGTGTATTATTTATCAACTGTGGTCCCGTAGACACTCGTCTCGGGTTTCACTAATCCACTTCTTGCCTGTTGCACGGTCGGTGCGTTGCAAGCTGGTTACTCTCGACTGCTCTGCATGTCGACCCAGGTTGCCGGAAATTCTATTCTCTTATACACAAAATCCTTCATTCTTCGCTATTTAATGCGGTTAACATTGTTCAGATGGAGACCATCTCCGGGATTCCCAGTTTTCGGGATCTACCGTATGACAGGTTCTCCGTACCTTTAGAGGTATTTAATAACAGCCAGATCGGGTATTCCCGAGTATGAGTGGACTTCCATCTCTCTGGCGTTGTTGTCCAAGTTATAAAACAGGGATTGTGGAGGGTGGGATGGATATTGTAGGTTTCCAGTACACACTGGAAATTCCTATCTAGCGTATCTCTCACGCTATCACTCAACCCTTAACCCAAAGTACTTAAATCCTAACTCGGTACTTCCTAAGCTCGGTAATTCAGTCATCAGAGCGATACTTCGCTCTGATACCACTTTTGTAACACCCCATCCAACATTAACACACTTACAATAAACTGCAGCGGAAAAACAACCTCATCACATTACTTAACTCGTTGGTGTTACACGCCGTTAGCCACCCACGTGGCTAACAAGGCTAATACATACACATTGTACCGGTCTGATGGGCTAAATTCCCGAGCGACTACACATTACTATCCCTTCCCATTAACACAACAACAACATACACCTTCCAACTATACCGAGTATTTATAACTAATGCCGATAACAATTTCGGTCTTACTACACCTACTGTATATATACAACATAAACGATTACCCATGTACAATGACTACCCCGTTCTACTCTCGAACGAACGGCTTCCAGCTCCTTGTACCTGAAATAGGAAAAAGAAGAAAGGGTGGCCCCCAAGGGGCTCAGCACCTTTGCTGGTATGGTAATCCCGCAACCCACATGCTACCGGGCCACGCACAACTAATTGTCGTCTTAGCATGCGGTTGATTATTTTTAAATCATGCATGCAACTGTAAACACACAACACATAATCATTTCGCCTCAACGGGCTCAACAAGCGGATAATATATCCTTACTTAATAAGTCACTCATGGTATTCATTATCCCTAGAGTGTTCCTCCTCTAATGGAGCTACTTCCTTAATAGACGACACTTACCCTTAAATCGGGTTATCCTTAAACGCCTCTTTTCTCAAACTGGGATTCATATCCATGATCCACATACTCCACATTATACAACATATAACATACACTACATAACAACACATAACAACACTTTGCACGTTTCCACGTGCACAACATAACACCGCAATAGATATTGCATCACAACAAAACACATAACATAACGGGAATGGTTCTCTTAGGAACCGACCCAAACATAGTTAATTCACTGGTGAGCCTAGAGAATGGTATCACTCTCATGGTAAGCTCGTTATACAATAACAACAACACTCATTACCATCCTAATAGTCGGACGAGTAACTTAAGTTAAGATGGTTCGGGTTTGGAGGCCCGAACACATCACACAAACACATGTTCCCCCTAAACCGATCATAAGTCAAATAGCTAAGCTTTGGAGTAAGCTAATGGGAGATCATAACCCGTGAGGGAAACAACCATAACAAAGAGAAGGGTAAGGCTAAGAAGGATACCCTCTCCCAAACAACGCGCGACCGGCCAAACCGGATTCCTCACTACTGTTAATACATACTTACTTTTAGATATTAGTTAGAACCCAACTATGGAGCCTATCACATGACAACACATACAGTATTACAACTGGGTTAAACATACAAGGGAGATCTCTAATTCACATACACATATCACACAATTAACACACGCATAGCCGTGGTTAGAACGTCCCATAGTTGGGTCGTTTACTCCGAATACCGAACTCTCATATGATCCTAGACTCAGTTAACTAAGGTTAACACTGCCGAGGTTAAATGGTATCGGAGTTGAACACGCCACATATATGAATTACTGTAAACTCATTACATGTTTTATCTTACAACGTGGCAAACGTACAGAAAAACACATTGGCATACAAGCCGGTGTAATCCGGTAGGACACAGGTTGCAAGAAAACCATACCTGTCACCGGAGTCCACTTTATCACGTCCACTTATTTTCCTCGAGCAATTCTCGAACAACTGACAACATTACATATACTTTTATTAACTTCGGGGTAACATGATTGTTTAATGTCTAAAGCTTATAACTTTTCCCCGTTAACTTTGTTACATAACTTCACTTTTAACTTGTTTTACTTTCATATTTTATTACAACTTTTCACCCACTTATTTGTCATTAAAACTCACCTAACTTGTCCTTAACAACCTCATAACATCATTAACCATCAATCCCCATCATTACACATCATTTCCATACCTTAAACAATGTTTTGGTCCATACAGCGCCTTGTCCGAACTTGTGTCCGGACTTCCCAAGTTCGGACACCGTTCGAGACTCTATGGGTGCAAATTGGTGAATGTCCGAACTTGCGTCCGGACTTCCCAAGTTTGGACACTGCTCGAGGCCAAACCAGAGAAATAAATAGGTGTGTCCGAACTTCCCATGTTCGGACGGTAGTTCGGACGCTGTTCGAAGATCAGAATATTCACGCGCACACAGGCACGTCCGAACGTCCACATTCGGACGGTAGTTCGGACAGCCAAGAACTTCACTTTCCAAGCTTTGTTTCATCTATTCTCTTCATCCATTGACTACCCAAGCTTCATACATGAACTTAGGCATATTCTAATACTAGAATATCACTTTGATTCACCTTAAAACATTGTCCAACTTGTTACTCAATCTTCTTATCAAATCTCTTAACACTTGTAACATTTCCTTTTTGTTTCCCAAGTGGTGTTTCACCTTAAATGACCACTACACTAAAATGTTTCCTCACCTTCATAACATCATCTCCCAAGCATCTCCTCTTACTAACCAAATCCTCTTTTCACAACTTCTTGAATTCCTTTCTCAAAACCTTACCTAAACATCATCTATTCCTTAGATACCAACATTACCTAAACCTTAAACAAACTTCTCCAAGACTTAAATACATTCTCAAAACACACCTTGAATTCCTAGAACTTCCAAGATAGCACCTAAATCCTTGCATCACTCTAAATCACCTTAATACATGTTTCTTCCCAAGTAAAACATTTGTTCACCTTTAACACTTCCTAGTTCACCGAAACTCACTTAAAACACTTAGATTCTCTTATACATTTTCCAAATTTTGCCATAGCTTCTCTTGTATATACTCACATCCAAACACTTAGGTTTTTTTACCTTATTTCATTCAAGAACACCTAAAATCCATCAAACACATTTTTATACACAAACTTCACACATTTAGCACTACATCACAATATAGTGCATAACTTAAATTGCTTGGCACTTAGGCCCTTAAATAACATGGCTCTTAGGCCCTTAAATTGCATAAACCTTAAACACTGAATTTCCTACATAAATAACGCCTTTGACCTGTAAATACACCCAACAATACATATGCCCTTAATAAACTCCTTGAGAGCATTTCACTAGGTCATTCACCTTTGGCTCCTTAGATCATTTTTAGCAAGCATTATAAGCTCATTTCTCCTAAGGCATTAAACCACATTAGGTTAGTATATTTACCTCTTTTACACTCAAACTTCTTTCTTGTTTCCTCTTAAAACCGATAAGGTATTTGATTCCTTGTCAACCACTAAACAATATACACGCAATGAAATGAGTATACAAGCTCCAAGCTTAAACTCATTGTAAACCCTAGGTTTACATTGTTTCAAAAGGCATTAAGATAGTTGTTTTACCTTGGTCTTTGAAGGGAATTGGAATATCTATCAAGAGAGGACTCCACCAAGTCCTTGAAAGATTCAAATGGAGCTAGAACAAAGCAACACAATGAGCACCATTAATGGTGATTTTCGGACATCACACAAACATGAAGGAAATGTCATTTTTCTTTGAGTTTCCTTACCTTGAAGCAAAGGAGAACAATAATATGTGAAAAGGTGAGCTCAAGCTCCTCCCATGGAGATTCCTCTTGGCACCGAAATGGAGCTCTTGGAATTTTGAAGGGATAGAATTGAAGAGCTTGATGAGAGGAAGAGAATGGTGGTCTTAGAATTTCATTTGGTCAAGTGAGCTAGGAGATACAAGTGGTCAAAGATGGAAAAATGATGGTGGTGTTGGTGTTGCTGTAGCAAACGTGAAAGAGAGGAAGAAGATGGAGTTGGAACCGTGGGAATGCAAGAAGGAAAGAGAGAATGAAGATAGGTTTGCCTTTTTAAGAGATATTATGTAATAAAGCAATAGTAACTTGCTTTATCATTAGTTATTTGTTTTGTTAACTTACAAGGTGATGACTCACCTCATAAAAACCGGCCCCCATTAGTAGTCTAGGGGTATAATAGTCTTTATTGACTCATTTAATTACTTATAACATCATATGTTACAAACTAGCTTATAAAAATCACTATTCACAAAAACAAGGCACATAGAAGTGAAATTTTTGATTTCCCATTGATATAGACTTCCAAATGTGATACTATATAGTACACATGTTAATTAAAGAGTAATGATGGACATTTAGCCATTCAAAACTCATTTACAAGACAATTTTTCAAAAACGTGCTTTAAGACTCCTTAAAGCACATTTTGTGTTTTAACTTGTTTTCAAGCTTGGTTTTCTTTGGTAATTGATTTAATATGTTCATTAACATATTTATAAGGTATAGGTATGACCATTAGGTCTTTTACAAATTTATCCCAAGCTTAGAGCACATTTTTGCTCTTATTGACTTTAAGGTACTTATTTGTGTTTTGTTTGGTTTCATTGTCTACCAAAGTTTCCTAAGGACTTAATTAGCCTTATAAAGTCATAATTAAATATTATCAAGTCTTGGTAGGCTCTTTGGGTCCTAACCAAGTTCACTCCAAGCTTAGAGCATGTTTTGCTCACACCGTGTCTTAGTGTTTTATTGTGTTTTAACTATGGTTTAAACTATACACTGATGTTCCTAAGGCACTTTTTAGCCTTTAGATAACATATTTAAACATTTAAACAACATACCAAGGTTTGGGGTATTTCAATCTACCCCCCTTAAAAGAACTTCGTCCTCGAAGTTCACATTTCCACGCAACATTAGATTAGAATACGGGAACTACTTTCGAATAAACTTTCATTACCAAAAACACACTTTACATCACAACCTCGGACTTAATGGTCCGGGAAACACATTCACATCCATACATAACATAACATATTCACATGATAACCTCGGCTCAATGGTCCGGGTACCTTAACAACACTTACACATACATACCCCCTTTGACTCCCTGGTCTTGGTAACATAACAACATTTAGACACATAGGTCTATGTAACACAACACATTTAGACTCATAGGTCTTGATAGCATACACTTTAGGAGATCAAAGTCAAAATAACATTTATCACACATACCAAAACAACTGTCATAGCATGTATTGCAATCGAAAATATCTTTGGTATACACTGTGATCCCGCCGACCCGGTCGCGATGGACACCTTCCGTCCCCGTTCTTTGGGATCAAAACAATCATTTAAGTTTAAATTTCCTTGTGAGGTTAAGTAAGAGAACTTAATTATGTAAAGTATCTATCAACGTTTTATAAATATCAACTGAAAATCCTTTTGAAAACGCACACAACTCCAAGTCCAACTTAAGCTCTTTGCTTCTTTTATTAGCGTGGTTATTTGTGACCACTTAATAGGGAGCTTCAAGAATCATCCAACCCTGATGTGATCAGCATCAGTGTAGAACTATCCTTCCACTCCAATTTGTGTTCGGCTTCCCTTGATCACATGCAAATCAAGTTCCACTTCCCACTTCATTTTCAAGCATCAAATAAATCACTCATTTCCAATTTCTATCTTTTAAATCATTCTAATCCTGATCATAACATCTCCAAAGGATAGAACTCCGTCTATCAGTTACCTCCATTCACTTTAATCCTGTTGCCTTGGGAATCTTATTCTCACTAGGTTCTATGTCGGTATCATGCCCTTTCTTGAATCACTATATAGTATATTATACACATATATTTTATCAAAATACCACACACAATTTCACATTTACACACTGTCGGGGTTTGTTCCCCGGGAGTTTCTCTACTCCCACACTTGTACTATCACTCACAACTGTTAATAAATCAACACACTTATCACAATGGTATTCGCATCTTCTGTGCGCAATTACCACAATTAAACCATGAATGAATGTGTATGTTTACGTAACACACACACCAATCATCAAAACAATAATTTTGTGCTATGCACAATATAAGTCACATACACTACGTACACTTGTACGGTATATACACTAAGTGGTTTTGCGCTCTATGCACAATATAAGTCACATACACTACGTACACTTGTACGGTAATATACACTAAGTGGTTTTGCGCTCTACCCCCCTTAAAAGGGATTACGCCCACGTAATCAATCACTAAACATTGGCTTAAATGTTCTGCCGTCGTGAAGTGTTTAACTTCCACACGGCCTATTACAATGGATTCTGATTAGAGGATCTTAACCATATTGGCGGTTTAGTTCCTAAACCAAGAATTCTCATTTGAGTTTGTTTAAACTCTTAGTTGGTTTCGATTCTGGCCTGTTAGGCTTCTAGGCGTTAATAATTAGCCATTCACTCATGTTCACCATGTACATTCAACACTTGAATCACTGGCTCACTAGTTTCTGCTGCGAAACTCTAGTAACTGTAGGGCTTAGTTTGCCCCATTCATTATTCCTACTGTATTGTACACCTCCCATATATCACCTTTATCTTGGTAATAATGGTTTCTCAACCGACGCGTGGTAACTCTTACCGTGAGCGAATTCGGTGAGTTACAAACTTCCTATCCACTTCCATAATAATTGACTATATATACCGTTACGTATTTCACAACGATTGACTTGTTTCCTTCCGACTTACTGTCGGTTGAGATTGAGCTACTACCTAGTGTGTAGTGCTCTCTCAGCTATTTACAACATTTGGGGTATATTCCATACCGATATCTGGCAGTTAGTGCTACTGTAGTCACTTACTGTTAATCATGTCTCCACATTTGGTTTTGTACAAGTACTCTTTCCTGGTATGTCTTTGCATTTCCTATGCATCGGCCATTATAAATTATTGTTCCACAATTAACATGTTTCCAATTCCTAGCTATCCCACTCGATCATTACTGCGCAAGTGCAATACCAAAACACTCAGTCATACAGAGTGCAGAGGTGTAAACTCTTGACAGCAAATCTCTCATGTGATTCGCATGGAATTCACACTGTGTTTCATTGAGGTTCCGATCTCGTAATACTGGCTACTGGCTTACTGCCGAGTTTGTTTATCATCACTTACCTTGCATCACCACTGAATTTTTCGTACTGGTCTTATCTGCCACAATATTACTCGATAACATTGATACAACGGTCACCCGCTACGAACCGTGCTCTTACTCATTGCATAACAATAACTTACATGGTATTTACTGTCTCATTAACTTCCACACATATACTTACATTATTCACATTATGGTTCATCACTCATTTGGACGACTACCGAATGCTCCCTAAGTATTGACCATTCGAGTCACAAGCCGGCATTATTCAGCTCGGTGTTTCACTTTATACACACATGTTACGAAGCTAACTGCTCTCTTTCAATAACAATATCGTCCATCCTTAACATATTTCTCTCGGGCTTGATACACATAACTACCGCTCCTGCGGTCTCACAATGTCGAGAGGTATCCCCACTCTTAATGCAGTGGTTTGTTCTCCACTCTATTCACTTATAAACATAAACTTTTGCAATCAATCTAATTTACATAACATAAGTTGCTTGTGGCTTACAACATGTACTTCTCTGTACAACATTACATGGTTAGAGGTTGAACTGGGCTCCATGACAAGGTCGTTGCATTCCGTTTCCTTTCATGGGATGCCCCTTAGGATTGTCAGTCCGTCTCCTGACAACTTATGTCTAAACTGGGTGTTAATTTCGACCCTTGTGTTTCTGTCATGCATTTCGTTCAACTATTGTTGATGCAACACCCTTTAAGATTTGCTCCTGGGTATTGCTAAGTTATGCCATTACTTCTGGCTCACACTTATTGGTATATTTCGTTAGCCACGCCGCTTGCGTTCTTATCTGGCTTATTATCTTCTTCTATGAAGATCAACATTTCCTAGTAGTGTAGGTACTCATCTTGGGAGTTTCATCCCGTTCATTGCACGTTAATGTGTCCACCTTAGGCATCTGCCTTGCCATGTACAGGCTGGGTCTCTGTTCCGCTATCATGTTTATCCCTGAGGATCCTTAGGACATATACGATGTCTTTACATTACAGTTAGTGCACTTCACACCTCCTGACTCTTAAACATTTCCTTAAAAGGAATCTAATCCTTTTAATCTCGTTAACTTAACTGAGTTCCTTAACTTCAACTATTCCTTGTAGTCCTTAGCTCTCGTTTGACTTATACTGCTGACCGTAGTACGGAGTCGACTACTTCCCGTGTTTCGGACTCTACTCGTATATATATGTGGGGTACCATGCTGATACATTGCTACTTACCCAACTAACCTATAAGTAGGTCTGTCAGGCCCACATGCTCCTATCGGAGTGCGGTCGTCCCACAACACAGTTGGTACACTTGTAGTGTCCGTCACACGCCTAGGTGAAGTATTCTGTTGTCAACTCCCTTATATTGTCCCGTGACAATATTTATTCCTTGCTTCCCGAACTTAACCGAGGGAAAGTTTATCCACTGTTGTATCCTTGTCAACTGCCCCTGGTTTCAGTGGTTTGGTTTAAAAGAAGGTTGGAAAGAAGTGTTGGTTTGAAAGAAAATCTGGTTTTGAAAAGAAAAGGGTTTGAATAAATTTGGGTTTAAAAGAAAATTTTCATGGTTTCACAGCATCTTCTTACCTTAACCAAGTCTAGCTTCTTGCCGACTGGTGTACTTACAATTACAGAGGTTAGGCTGTTAAGCCCTTCCACTGTTATGACGATCACATTTAACTTTATGGTACTTTACCAGGTACTTGTAGTGGTTATAAATTTCCCGAACAGCCCTGTTATGCAGCACTTGCTATGGCAATGCGCCATGCTAACTGGCTATCGGTTAACACATACCGGTTGTGGTATTGTTTTTACCCATACTGTCATCATTGGCCTTGTTGGCCCTCACTGATCTTACTGCCTTGATAATAACTCTTCTAGGTGACTTCTCACTGTCTTCACATGATAACCATCAACTAGGGTGTTTCCCATTCTGGGAGACCCCTCTTTTCTTAGTATTATATCTCCTTCGTAGCCCCTTCCACGTATTTGGGCACTACGTTGTAGTTCCCTTGCCGGTTGGTACACCGTTGGTGTATATTTATCAACTGTGGTCCCGTAGACACTCGTCTCGGGTTTCACTAATCCACTTCTTCCTGTTGCACGGTCGGTGCGTTGCAAGCTGGTTACTCTCGACTGCTCTGCATGTCGACCCAGGTTGCCGGAAATTCTATTCTCTTATACACAAAATCCTTCATTCTTCGCTATTTAATGCGGTTAACATTGTTCAGATGGAGACCATCTCCGGGATTCCCAGTTTTCGGATCTACCGTATGACAGGTTCTCCGTACCTTTAGAGGTATTTAATAACAGCCAGATCGGGTATTCCCGAGTATGAGTGGACTTCCATCTCTCTGGCGTTGTTGTCCAAGTTATAAAACAGGGATTGTGGAGGGTGGGATGGATATTGTAGGTTTCCAGTACACACTGGAAATTCCTATCTAGCGTATCTCTCACGCTATCACTCAACCCTTAACCCAAAGTACTTAAATCCTAACTCGGTACTTCCTAAGCTCGGTAATTCAGTCATCAGAGCGATACTTCGCTCTGATACCACTTTTTGTAACACCCCATCCAACATTAACACACTTACAATAAACTGCAGCGGAAAAACAACCTCATCACATTACTTAACTCGTTGGTGTTACACGCCGTTAGCCACCCACGTGGCTAACAAGGCTAATACATACACATTGTACCGGTCTGATGGGCTAAATTCCCGAGCGACTACACATTACTATCCCTTCCCATTAACACAACAACAACATACACCTTCCAACTATACCGAGTATTATAACTAATGCCGATAACAATTTCGGTCTTACTACACCTACTGTATATATACACATAAACGATTACCCATGTACAATGACTACCCCGTTCTACTCTCGAACGGCTTCCAGCTCCTTGTACCTGAAATAGGAAAAGAAGAGAAAGGGTGGCCCCCAAGGGGCTCAGCACCTTTGCTGGTATGGTAATCCCGCAACCCACATGCTACCGGGCCACGCACAACTAATTGTCGTCTTAGCATGCGGTGATTATTTTTAAATCATGCATGCAACTGTAAACACACAACACATAATCATTTCGCCTCAACGGGCTCAACAAGCGGATAATATATCCTTACTTAATAAGTCACTCATGGTATTCATTATCCCTAGAGTGTTCCTCCTCTAATGGAGCTACTTCCTTAATAGACGACACTTACCCTTAAATCGGGTTATCCTTAAACGCCTCTTTTCTCAAACTGGGATTCATATCCATGATCCACATACTCCACATTATACAACATATAACATACACTACAAAACAACACATAACAACACTTTGCACGTTTCCACGTGCACAACATAACACCGCAATAGATATTGCATCACAACAAAACACATAACATAACGGGAATGGTTCTCTTAGGAACCGACCCAAACATAGTTAATTCACTGGTGAGCCTAGAGAATGGTATCACTCTCATGGTAAGCTCGTTATACAATAACAACAACACTCATTACCGTCCTAATAGTCGGACGAGTAACTTAAGTTAAGATGGTTCGGGTTTGGAGGCCCGAACACACACAAACACATGTTCCCCCTAAACCGATCATAAGTCAAAATAGCTAAGCTTTGGAGTAAGCTAATGGGAGATCATAACCGTGAGGGAAACAACCATAACAAGAGAAGGGTAAGGCTAAGAAGGATACCCTCTCCCAAACAACGCGCGACCGGCCGAACCGGATTCCTCACTACTGTTAATACATACTTACTTTTAGATATTAGTTAGAACCCAACTATGGAGCCTATCACATGACAACACATACAGTATTACAACTGGGTTAAACATACAAGGGAGATCTCTAAATTCACATACACATATCACACAATTAACACACGCATAGCCGTGGTTAGAACGTCCCATAGTTCGGGTCGTTTACTCCGAATACCGAACTCTCATATGATCCTAGACTCAGTTAACTAAGGTTAACACTGCCGAGGTTAAATGGTATCGGAGTTGAACACGACACATATATGAATTACTGTAAACTCATTACATGTTTTATCTTACAACGTGGCAAACGTACAGAAAAACACATTGGCATACAAGCCGGTGTAATCCGGTAGGACACAGGTTGCAAGAAAACCATACCTGTCACCGGAGTCCACTTTATCACGTCCACTTATTTTCTCGAGCAATTCTCGAACAACTGACAACATTACATATACTTTTATTAACTTCGGGGTAACATGATTGTTTAATGTCTAAAGCTTATAACTTTCCCCGTTAACTTTGTTACATAACTTCACTTTTAACTTGTTTTACTTTCATATTTTATTACAACTTTTCACCCACTTATTTGTCATTAAAACTCACCTAACTTGTCCTTAACAACCTCATAACTTCATTAACCATCAATCCCCATCATTACACATCATTTCCATACCTTAAACAATTTTTGGTCCATACAGCGCCTTGTCCGAACTTGTGTCCGGACTTCCCAAGTTCGGACACCGTTCGAGACTCTATGGGTGCAAATTGGTGAATGTCCGAACTTGCGTCCGGACTTCCCAAGTTCGGACACTGCTCGAGGCCAAACCAGCGAAATAAATAGGTGTGTCCGAACTTCCCATGTTCGGACGGTAGTTCGGACGCTGTTCGAAGATCAGAATATTCACGCGCACACAGGCACGTCCGAACGTCCACATTCGGACGGTAGTTCGGACAGCCAAGAACTTCACTTTCCAAGCTTTGTTTCATCTATTCTCTTCATCCATTGACTACCCAAGCTTCATACATGAACTTAGGCATATTCTAATACTAGAATATCACTTTGATTCACCTTAAAACATTGTCCAACTTGTTACTCAATCTCTTATCAAATCTCTTAACACTTGTAACATTTCCTTTTTGTTTCCCAAGTGGTGTTTCACCTTAAATGACCACTACACTAAAATGTTTCCTCACCTTCATAACATCATCTCCCAAGCTCCTCTTACTAACCAAATCCTCTTTTCACAACTTCTTGAATTCCTTTCTCAAAACCTTACCTAAACATCATCTATTCCTTAGATACCAACATTACCTAAACCTTAAACAAACTTCTCCAAGACTTAAATACATTCTCAAAACACACCTTGAATTCCTAGAACTTCCAAGATAGCACCTAAATCCTTGCATCACTCTAAATCACCTTAATACATGTTTTCTTCCCAAGTAAAACATTTGTTCACCTTTAACACTTCCTAGTTCACCGAAACTCACTTAAAACACTTAGAACCTCTTATACATTTTCCAAATTTTGCCATAGCTTCTCTTGTATATACTCACATCCAAACACTTAGGTTTTTTTTACCTTATTTCATTCAAGAACACCTAAAATCCATCAAACACATTTTTATACACAAACTTCACACATTTAGCACTATATCACAATATAGTGCATAACTTAAATTGCTTGGCACTTAGGCCCTTAAATAACATGGCTCTTAGGCCCTTAAATTTCATAAACCTTAAACACTGAATTTCCTACATAAATAACGCCTTTGACCTGTAAATACACCCAACAATACATATGCCCTTAATAACTCCTTGAGAGCATTTCACTAGGTCATTCACCTTTGGCTCCTTAGATCATTTTTAGCAAGCATTATAAGCTCATTTCTCCTAAGGCATTAAACCACATTAGGTTAGTATATTTACCTCTTTTACACTCAAACTTCTTTCTTGTTTCCTCTTAAAACCGATAAGGTATTTGATTCCTTGTCAACCACTAAACAATATACACGCAATGAAATGAGTATACAAGCTCCAAGCTTAAACTCATTGTAAACCCTAGGTTTACATTGTTTCAAAAGGCATTAAGATAGTTGTTTTACCTTGGTCTTTGAAGGGAATTGGAATATCTATCAAGAGAGGACTCCACCAAGTCCTTGAAAGATTCAAATGGAGCTAGAACAAAGCAACACAATGAGCACCATTAATGGTGATTTTCGGACATCACACAAACATGAAGGAAATGTCATTTTTCTTTGAGTTTCCTTACCTTGAAGCAAAGGAGAACAATAATATGTGAAAAGGTGAGCTCAAGCTCCCATGGAGATTCCTCTTGGCACCGAAATGGAGCTCTTGGAATTTTGAAGGGATAGAATTGAAGAGCTTGATGAGAGGAAGAGAATGGTGGTCTTAGAATTTCATTTGGTCAAGTGAGCTAGGAGATACAAGTGGTCAAAGATGGAAAAATGATGGTGGTGTTGGTGTTGCTGTAGCAAACGTGAAAGAGAGGAAGAAGATGGAGTTGGAACCGTGGGAATGCAAGAAGGAAAGAGAGAATGAAGATAGGTTTGCCTTTTTAAGAGATATTATGTAATAAAGCAATAGTAACTTGCTTTATCATTAGTTATTTGTTTTGTTAACTTACAAGGTGATGACTCACCTCATAAAAACCGGCCCCCATTAGTAGTATAGGGGTATAATAGTCTTTATTGACTCATTTAATTACTTATAACATCATATGTTACAAACTAGCTTATAAAAATCACTATTCAAAAAACAAGGCACATAGAAGTGAAATTTTTGATTTCCCATTGATATAGACTTCCAAATGTGATACTATATAGTACACATGTTAATTAAAGAGTAATGATGGACATTTAGCCATTCAAAACTCATTACAAGACAATTTTTCAAAAACGTGCTTTAAGACTCCTTAAAGCACATTTTGTGTTTTAACTTGTTTTCAAGCTTGGTTTTCTTTGGTAATTGATTTAATATGTTCATTAACATATTTATAAGGTATAGGTATGACCATTATGTCTTTTACAAATTTATCCCAAGCTTAGAGCACATTTTGCTCTTATTGACTTTAAGGTACTTATTTGTGTTTTGTTTGGTTTCATTGTCTACCAAAGTTTCCTAAGGACTTAATTAGCCTTACAAAGTCATAATTAAATATTATCAAGTCTTGGTAGGCTCTTTGGGTCCTAACCAAGTTCACTCCAAGCTTAGAGCATGTTTTTGCTCACACCGTGTCTTAGTGTTTTATTGTGTTTTAACTATGGTTTAAACTATACACTGATGTTCCTAAGGCACTTTTTAGCCTTTAGATAACATATTTAAACATTTAAACAACATACCAAGGTCTAGGGTATTTCAATAGGAATGAAGCGTGGAGGAATAATGAAAGAATGGTATAAGTATAAACACTAAAATGAACTAAGTGGTAACCTTGTGAAAGTCTAATATCTATACGGTCATATATAAAAGTAGGGGTAAACCAAAACAACCGAGGTTACTACTTGGTTTTTGGGGCGTTAAGTGGTATTGGCAAAGCCTGGGTTTATGAGCGGTAAGGTAAAGAAAAGGGGAGTCTAAGATTATAACAAGGAAAGTATAGTCCGATGATTCCAAGTAAGTGAACAAACAAACAGGAATAAAATCAACACGGTACCACTTGGCCTAAGGCGGTGAGTCCAAATCAAACAAATGAAGTGGGGCTAACAATGCAAGTTTATAATATCTAGGTCTAAGTTAACCGTTATAGGTAGTGCTAGGAACAATAACGCATGACCGAACGATCTAACCCGCTCGCATAACACTTACAGGAATAAGTCAACCAGCAGCGGGGGGAAACTTTAGGGCAAGTATCAGTGACGATTATTATAAGGTATGGACATGTGTGGTTCGTATGTTGTCGTGTTACACGGCTTGTTTGCTGTGTGCCTTGTGTGAAAATGACCATAAGATCAAAGCATGAAATTTGGATTGTTGGTTATCTTGCTTATATGATTGCTATATCTTGTTGCATATTAATTGCGCGCACACAGTAGTTTAGTCCCTTTCTCGTTTATGAAGCTTTGAGATGGAATTTGACGAACTACAAAAAAATAAAACAAAAGAACTATACAAAGAGAAAACTCCTCTCTAACTATAGAGGACCGCTAATGACACCCACTATGGTGTCGAGATTATAATGATAATGAAACGAAAAGTACCAACTGGTGAAACACGAGAATAACCCGGGAAGACAACAGCTCGGGCCGCGCGGTATGGATGATCGGGAGTTGGCATCTGCATCAGATCCTTCGACCGTCTATGGTGGAATATATTTTGGGGGTCCCTGGGTGACCCCGCTTTCTCAGCACATCCTGGAGTCTAGAGGTGACTCCGCTTTCTCGACCCCTTGGCGTCGGGAATGGAGGATTGGCATTTGGTGGAGCATTTATCCTGGAGTCTAGAGGCAACTCCGCTTTCTCGACGGATGACGCCGGGAATGGAGGAATTTGCTATGGAGGAGACGTCCTCCAACGTGCGGTGATAAAAGAATTCACAAATAATCCTTAAAGAAACAAGGAAAGATTGGCACCTACATGATATGGTCACGGGATCTAACTATATCCCCAGACCTGGTGCAAGGGAAGAGAAAGAAAATACACATTACGGGAACAAGAGAAAAGAAATAAAAACACACAACGCTCGAATGATCCCATAGTGAGGATAAGGAGTATAACATACCTATGCACACGTTTTATTACGTACATGATTGTTGTTGCGATACTAGCAGCTTGTTGTGCTTGGTTGCGTGTTTGATGTTGCTATGACGCCAGCAAGTTATGCTTGATTGCTTGTTGCTAATGCTTTGCTACCTTTGAGTGTGTATGAAACCATGATGTATTGTGGCCTGCTTTACTGCTTTATTATAGCATGCAAATTGACTTAATAATATTCAACCAAGTAGTCGTGTAGCCCGACAACATACGGGCTACACACGTTCATACTCAGCGTAGTTTGCTGAGTCCTTTACAACCCAATTTTTTTCAGGTATTGTGCCGGACGATAACGGAGCGTAGGCGGGATGGCTACCATGGGGGTAGTCCATCAGGCATGACTTTTAAGTTTGTAGTAGTATGTGTAATATATGGGTTGTTACTAAACCCGAGACGTAATTCTTAGTTTATGATTTGGTAATTTTGTTGTAGACACTCGGTATTTGGGAATTGTACTTTATGTTGTATATGAGTTTTGATAGAGGGTTGTTTTCCAGTCATGCAGACCGTAACTTGGTGTTAGTAATGTGGTCTGTCAACCACGTGGGTGGTTGGCATCTGTAGCACCCAGATGGAGATTTGAACCGCTGCGTAGATAACTCGTAATAGCTTTTGGCGCGTCGTTTGTTTGTTGGTCATTATTCGGGGGTGCTACAAAAGTGGTATCAGAGCGTAGTTACGCTCTGATGACTGGAACAGAAAAGTACCGAGTATAGGAAAACCTGAATTCGAGGAAACGGGGTTAAGGGTTAGTATGTGAGGCGCGTTAGTTAGGATTCTTCCCCAATAATTACTGGATACCTAACAACACCTACACCCAACCTCTATGTCCCTAGGGTCCATTTCAAATCATAGAAAGAACGCCGGAGAGGTAGAAAGCCTCCTCACACTCGGGAAAATCCGATCCGGCATCTATTTAATGTTATACAATCAACCCGTGGAGAAAAGACTATACTATACAATAGACGTTGCCAAAGGGATAATACCCATAGAGGGACCAACTTTAGCGACAACTTGGGTCGACATGCTTAGCAGTCGATAGGACCCTACCTCACACAAAGACCGAAATACCCTAAAATTTATGAAATAAATAAAGCTCAAATAAGCAATTAATTAAGCTAAGGATGGGATTGGAAGAATTATACAATTCATACACTTGAGAGGCGGATTTTAGTAAACCTTTCATGAAACCACGAATAAGAGAATATAGTTGAGACGAAATTTCACCATAAAATTGGTACAACCTATAATGCTTAACGAAGCATGACACAATCTTACACACTAAATATAATATTACGGAATTCAATAAATTCCCTGCTCCTTTTTACGTTTCTCTTCATTCTCTACATTATCTGAGAAACATAATACCCCCTCCTTTCTTCTCCTTTTATTCAATTATTCCTCTAAGTCTTTCAATCTCAGATGGCTGAAACTGGTGACCACAACTGGTCATTCCCCCCTGCTTCTATCACCAACGAACGAGGAACATACATACCAATGTCTCCTTCATTCTCTTCTCGTTCGAGTTGTTTTATCCCTTTGGAACCCAGCAATTGTCCCACTAAGGACAAAATGTTGCTTGTCATTCTTCTGTTGTACGATAATATGCCATCACACCATATAAATGAGCAACAAGTTACACCATGTAAATGCGCAAATCAAAGTCTAGAAGTATGTACAATCGCTAAACAGTTATCCTCAAACATTATTTGCAATTTCCTGAAATCAAAAAACGCGCTGGTATAAGGATCATAAACAGACCCCTCAAATATTTAACGAGTATCAGGATCACGAAGATAAAAAAAGGGAAGAATTGTGCAACAAAAAGTTGAGTTTCAATCATGGATGAACACATTCCAAAAGAGGAATTGATAGAATACCAGCAAGCAATGTCGATGATGGCTGAAAAATCCGGTTACAATAAATAAACCCTTTACACCATCTGTTATATTTCACTATGACTATGAAGGAAATGGTACGAAGCCTCACTAATTAATACAATAAAAACTTTTGAGCAAATGGAGGGTATGCTCATAAGATATACATACCAAATAGCACCTGAGGCCATATTCAGATGAGGGTTAAATGAGTGTTCAACACATGCATAAACTTGTCCCGACAAACTTATATGTAATAGACTTACAATTCATTCCCTTTATAAAGCTAAAAATGGTCCAATGCAAGACCTCTCAATGAGTTATTGGTCTAAGCTTTACTATAACCTCAGTTAAGATTGTCACAATGGTTCTGAATAATAACCCTACTCAACTGCAACAAATGAACAACAACCATGACAAAAAGGAAGTCAAATGCGGAAGCACCATGCTTAGATAACAGTTAGAAAATGCCTAAACTCCTTAAATCCATACCCAAGGTTTAGCGGAGATACCTCCAAACACAGACTTGGGGCAAACTTATCAAGCAGACTTCCCAAATATAAGATATTTATTTCATACGTTCTAAAATCAGAATACCAGCTGCTCCAGTGCACGGTATTATAATAATCATAAAGCACCCCACAAATTCGACCTCCCTTGTAAATATCCACATGGTAATGTATGATGCCACTATTACGATATAGTCCTTCCAAACGTACTACTTCCAGAGGAGTTAAAAGGAGCATCCGGTAAGATTGGTAACTTAGTAAATATAACCTAAACGAAGATGGTCGATGTTTAAAAATCAAGGCGACCTTGGATAAGTAAGGCTAATGGGCTTTTAACCAAAGGCAAACTTCACCGAGTAAAACGTAAATAAACACGAGGAACACTAAACGTGGTTTAGCAAACTAATCATATAAGGGTATATACTTACACATCAGGAAAGACTTGATATCAATAAAACCCAAGGAGCAAATGAAATTCAACTAAAGGAGGTCATGATTAGTAATCAATCAAACCCGACTTAAGTTAATGTTATAACTTAACAACCGAAAATAATATAGGGATCTCAGTGGTGATAATCCCTGAATAATTACCCCTAGTTTGGTGGATTCACACAAGAAATAATCATGAGGAGGTGATAGAAGGGTTACAAGACCCATAGAAGATTAATATGGGAATCCGAGTAAACAAATTAAATCTAACAAAATTATAATAACAACAAAATATATACACATATAGAATTGGACTTTAGAGATGGTCCATTCAAAGAATTAAAATTTGCAATATGAAGTCAGATCGAAGTGGGACTAAGCGGTCAAATAAGATGAAATCATCCAAAGTGACTAGGCACTCCAACGAGGAATAGTTCCAACTCAATCAAATATTCATGAATAGTCGGGTATTGGAATTTGGAAATTTTAAGAAGATTAATGGACTTAATTGAGGAATAAATTAATTGGTCAAGATAATTAACAAATCATTTGGTAGATCCACTACTAATTTATAAGTGTGGAGGACAATAGTAAGGATATGAGAACTTGGAGGTATACAACTGTCTATTCAATTGGCTAACACTAGAATTCATGAGACTACATGCATAAGTAAATAAACATGCATACAAACACATGGTACGAGGATTGAGATGAAAAGAACTCATAATATCAGGAGGATATGAATACGACCTTGGAACTTATAACACATAAGTATATATATACTATACATACCCGAATGAACGAATATATATATATATATGCACACACCTAGATGTTAAACCGGACGTGCAAGGTTGAGCTCAACCCTGGCCAGGTCAAGTGACACTGAGCACAAATTGGGGTGAAGGGGTAGTCCAACACTTACGCTGATCACGTCAGTGTTGGATGATTCTCGAAACCCCCTTCAAGTGGTCACATAAACTACAAATAGGTGGGAAAATTTTATAAGATGGAATAGAAAGTTGCCAAGGAAACGAGGCTGATGTCAGATAATACAAGAGTGTAAAATACATTGATACTGATTCGAAACTTGGAGGGTAAACACATGGGTATACAGATATGTGGAGACTTGAAATGAGGTGATATTACTAATAGCCTAATAGCTACTACATAAATATATACTATCGCAATCAAATGCAACATATAACCGGTAGTAGTCAATTACTGTAGTTCCTGTAGGACATAATAATGACACTAGACTGTGTGACCAAGCCGAGCTAGTCAGCAACTGCTGCTTGATACAATCACAATAACAAGGATAAGAAAACTAAACACCCTATGTTACATGATTTGCAAACGTAAGAACTTATAACTTGTACAATTGAGGTCAACCGACAATGTCAAGGCCATAGTTTGGCTGGAAAACCAGGGTTACTTAAAGACGAAGAAAGGTCTAATCTGGTTGTACACATTAAGGGATAAAAATAGGTACAATGCTAGGAGGGTAACTAGCTAATATAAACTAAACATGACGTTGTAACAATGACACGTTTGTAACATTGAAGAAATATTAAGAACTAAATCGTTACTGCGGAGCATATATGAATATAAGCCTAAAGGGCAGCTAGAAAGAACAATCCAGACGCTTAAAGGCGAATGTACGAATATATGAAGACGTGAATGTATAAATAACGCGGCAGACATGCACTGTAAAATAATTCAACCTACACGGCGCACTTGCCACAATAAGTGCTGCCCTAATAAACAATTATCCGACCTCCAAAAAAAAGATAGACAAATTACAACTCACCAGGACCAAGTATAAAATACCCAATACCCGTCAAGAGACCTTTACTCCTAAAATAAAACGGTACAATTAAGCCATGCACTACAAAGGAGTAGGAAAGGAAAACTAAGCCTAAAGGTTAGCAGAGTCGCGCAGCGGAAGCTGGTGGACCCAATCTAACACCCTCCAGTTGAATAACAAGTGACTTCTCGGCCAATACCTTAGACCCAGAGAGGCTAAAACCGAATCCGTTGGTGGATCGGTATGGATACCGATAAGTGCCTTTGATACAAAAAAAAACTAAGCCATTAATATGGTCAAGGCCTTGATGAGATTACATTGTGAGCTACATCGCATAGAAACTAGAATACTCCACGAGAATTAGACATCTAGAACCAGGGTTCAAGGATGATATAATAGGGATTACATGGGCGTAATCCATTTTTAAGGGGGTAGGCGCGTCGTGTTTTACTGTGTTGTTGCTCGCATGTGGTGTTGTTTGGATGCTATGTGTGTGCACTATGTGCGGAATGGTTTGAATGCATAGTGGCTATGAATGAATGACTTGTTCATCTGATTACTTATGAGTACAGTATGTGAGCATTACTTGTACATTGTAATATTATTGAGAACTTGGCCAAGCCACAGATGTGGCGTGGTGCCTATAAGCGCAAATGGTGAAATAGACTGTGAAATTTGCGAGACATGATCCCTCGGTTGGATAGAACGAATTTTTCACTATGTGTATTCCTACAACCACACGATTGGTTGGTAGGTCTCTGTGTAGGGATTGTGCAGAATTTTGTGTGTGTATTGTATTGGATTTACACTATGCGGTGAATGAATGTTGTGTGCCTCTATGAAAACTTGGGTGAAGCCACTAAGGTGGCATAGTGCGTATAAGCACTGAGAATTATAATATATGAGACTTGATCTTTCGGTTACCGTGAACGAATATGGGAACTGATCCCAAGGAGTAACAGGAATGGAAACCGCAAGTTAAGGAAGTAAGACTCCGGGACGAAGTCTCTTTAAGGGGGGTAGGTTGAAACACCCCTAATAATTATAACACATTAAATCATGAATATATAAGGAGTGTTTAAGTAATTTGATACATTACTATAAATATCTCATAACGTATAAGTTATACGCTGATCATTCGGCGGGCGGGCCGGGTTCGGGCTGGGCCGAAGGAAAATTTTAGGCCCGTCGGGCCTATTTTGAAAACCAAGCCCGGTTTTTTACATGCTCGGGCCGGGCCGGGCTAGGCCCGGTTTTTTCCAGGTTTTGCCGAAGCCCGGCCCGCCCGGCCCGGTTTTTTAATTTTTTTTATATAAATTAAGAAAAAAAAATTAATTAATATTTTTAATTAGATTCATATATTATATATATAACTTAATTACAATTTATATATTATATATAATTTTCATATATTATATAAAAATTAAATGTATATTACATTTTAAAAAATATAATAATAAATATAAATCGGGCCGGGCCGGGCTTGCCCACGGGCTCAAAAAATGTGCCGCGGCCCGGCCCGGTTGTTTATTCGGGCCTGGTTTTATGTCCAGGCCCGCCCGGAAGCCCAATCGGGCTCGGGCCTGTCGGGCTTTTTTACGGGCCGGGTCGGACCAGGCTGTCGGGCCGGACACATTATGATCACCTCTACGTATAACCTAAAATACTAAGGGACATACATATGTCCGTGAATGTGATAGCAAGTCACATTGTAATATAAGCATTGGTGCTCTTCGGTTTCGGTATTAATAATACAACTGAGTAAATTAAATTAGTCCATGTTAGGACCTGTGGACATGAAACAGTTGCAATGCCTTATGCAACTGAAATATATGAAGTACTCGTTGACATATAGCGATTGTACTAAATAACTATGTTACGAGGGTATAATATATGAGCTACGTTATCGGATACAAGTGACTTTATAACATAAATAATGATACTCACCGATCGATATCCCATGACCTGGATATTAAGTTAATCAACTACCACTACTTAATCTTATTACAAGACTACGCCTACAACTACTTGATTTCATCATACTATGACAATGAAATCACGCCCCACCCATGCCGAGCTTGTCCAAAAAAAATCTACAGACCACACTAATCCCCACTTAATATCCACTCAGCACTTAACAACCCCCTCATCCCCTTCGTTTTCTGCCTGCAACCCGACTTTCCTTCCCCTCTCTCTCTCGCGGGTGTGTGCTGAGATTAATGACTACTCAACTTCTCATTTCCTCCCAGTTTCTTCCTGATGCGCTAAACTCTAGAGCAGGGCTGTGAACTTCCCTTAACTTCTGCTCATGCGATGAGTATTACTGGCTTTGAAGAAAACTGGAACAACCCAAGACCCAGCAGCAAGGTAAAATCGGTGACTAATTTTTCTCCTTTTCCTTGTCCTTCCCAAATTGTTGCATGCAATTAACCAGTTCCTTCCTGTGGCGATTTATTGCCCTTCCTCACCCCCATGGTAACTCAAATTGTTAATGTTTCCCCGTGCATGTCTGGAACTGGGGATATTCCCGGTGGAGAAAACTGGATCGAACACCAGGCCTGTTAGCGATGTTTCTTCAACCGATCCCGCATGAAATTTGATTCTTGCATGTCCAGAAGCTCTGGAAGTTCCTCTGTCCACTGGAGCAAGGGGAGTGTTTCGGTTCCTCACCAGCCGGGAGCAAACTGGCGCAATCTAGCAAGGTGACCAATGGCCAAGTGATTCTTTTGCTTCCACCGTTTGAATGCCTGAAAACCTGAAGTGCTCAGTTTCCTCCCTTAAGTTTGCTATCTGATACTCAAACTTTCGTTCTTCCATGTTGCATGTCCGAACCTTGGAGTTCTTACCCATCTTGTGAACCTGAAACATCACGAGCTCAACTAGCAAGGTAATGCTACCGGGTTGTTCTTGTATTTTCACTTCTGTTTTCTTCCTATTCCTGGCTCAGCTCTGTCCAAAAGCCTTACTTAATCTCTCTAATCTCTTGCATGGCTCACGCAATGCATGCAAACTCTGGTAGGGTCTCTGATAAGAGGAAACAAATCCCCTCCCTGATCTCCCGAAGGTAAGGGCAGGAAACTGTTAACTCTGCTGTCCTAAATTCTTCCTGTGTTCTCTGTTTTGGGCACCCGAGAAACTGAGTATTGACTCCCCTCTTGTCTCATTTTCTGCATGTACGAATATCTTTAGGGAATTTCCTCAAGGGTTGCGCCAAACTCACCCAGAAACTCAATCCAAACTGTCTCGGAAACGGATCTGAGGTGAGGCCACAAGCGGTCTTGTTCCTTATCTTATTTTCTGTTTTAGTTTCAACCATAAGACAACATCTAACTCTTCCAATCTCTCGGTAAAATATAAAACAACTAATTTGGAAACTCTTCCTTCTGCATAGCCGATTGTAAAGCCAAGATTTCTCTATCAAATCGCCAATCAAACTTGAAAGGGATCCAAGGAGAAGCTAGTTCCTAACCAGGTGCGAAACAACCTATGGGAAGCCAAGAACCACCCTGGAGAAAATAGCTTCAAAGCCCCAAGGTTGTAACTCTTAACTCAAGCTAAATTCATGCCTTGAAATCTGTACCAACACAAATGTAAACTGTTGCTAAATATATCATCAAACCTGGTAATAATGAGCTGGAAAAAAATTCTATGTGTTGTAGGGTAATTAGGGGCAGTCTAGAAGTTAAAACATTGGGTTTCAAATGCTTAAGCTTCTGCCAGGCTGATGCCAAAAACATACAGATTAAACCCAAGAGGAATGAGCTGGGGATGACTAGGAAAAAAAGAATCTGATTTTGTGAACTGTTTTAGTAACAGCAAAAAAACCAAAGGAATTGGGATCTCTTTTTTTTGTGTTCCTAACACCGAAAGAGTATGGCAATTAATCTAGGATAGTAGCTAATAGAGTCTGAAGCATTATGTGACCAATGTGCCAACTGCCTATGAGTTTAATAACAAGTTAAGATGGCAGGAGAATGTTGTATGAATCACCTAATAAACTAGTGCAGAAGTGAGTTTAATTCTGCAACTTACACTTCTGCGCAGTCTGTTTCAGAAGTTATATAAAGTTTGTATTTGCTGGATAATCAACTTAAGATCATACTAACAGAGTGTACTAGGTGGGCGTATACACTTGGAAGATTAGAAACTACTTGAACACACTGGAAGACGAAATAAAGAAGAACATAAAGATGCTGATTTTAGATTGTTGTTAGTTGTTGTTTTAGTATAACCTTGTTGCAGATGGCTTAAGAGGTTTGTGTTGGCTTAATAAAAACCCAAGTCAGTACCAATACATTTAGCTAAGTTGGTATATTCATTTGGGAGGTTAGAAGGTAGTTAATTTATAAAAAAATAAAGAGGGGAAGAGGTGTGCACAGATACAGGTTTCAGTTTCTTTCTCTGAAACTTGTGTTCTGTATGATTGATTCTCAAAGTATTAAGTGTATTATAGAGGATTAAGAATGAACCCAAGATACTTTTAAGAGAACGAGCTAGGTTGGCACTTTCATAAGAGGATTAGAAATCAGCTTAACAACCCAACAGAAAGGATAAAAAACGAGATGCACCAATTCGTTTTCCCAGATTTTCATTGGTTTGTAGCTTCTGTGCAATTAAGTACAGAATATATGTGGGTGTTTTATTGGGTTAGTCTTGAGTTTAAAATGTTGTTAACACTCATAGCTAGTTGGGTAAACACTGTGGGGAAGATTTAAACATCAGAGGAACTAACTTAAAACAAGAATCAAAAAGTGGAATATAGTTGTGGTTTCAGAATTTCGGTACGAAGTGTTTCAGTATAGGAACATATCAGTGGGATTGGTAGTGTTGTTTAGGGCCTGTTGTGAGTTTAAAGGCCTGATTACACGCCTAGATAAATGGGTAGACACCTTGGAAAGAAAAAAATAGAAGTCAGCTAGAGAACTAAAAGATGGACTGAAGAGGAGATATACTTAGTGACGTTTTCAGTTTGCTGCATTTCAGTATAACAGATTTTAAGTAGGTGTATAAGGGTGGTATTTACTGGTCGCTGCGTACAGACACATTACTAAGGCACCCCACTAAGTCTGTACGCAATTGAAAAGGGTTATAAAGCTGCTTGGTGCCTAAAGAACGTGTGGTTATATGAGTAGGTACTCAACAACTAGTGTCATTAAAATCCACAACTTGTAATCTGTGGATAGTTTAGTAATCAGGAGCGTCATGAGTGGAGTATGAACATAACAAAGGACCTAGGTCAAGACTAGTGGACTGGGAAGTGATGTCACAAGATCTAAACAAAATAATTAAGCCAAAACCAGGCTGATAATTAAGTATTAGGCGTTAGAAACTTAATCACATGCGTACAAAAAAAAAGGGTAGTAATCTGAAAAATCTGGATAGGAATTAGATATAGATGATAGGTCAAACCAGTCACATATTAGCACTTGAAAATACACTAAACATAGGCCAATGCTTAGGACCTATTTGACCGGTGACGATGTACGTTGAGGTTGCGGGGATGAGGCTGAAACATAGTAAGGTTGAAGACATAGGAATCTGGATAACGATGGTCTAGGTGGTGACTTATGGGAATGACATAGAAAAGAGTCCTAGAGTACTTAAAGAAAAAGAACCGAAAACGAATACGAACCCCAGTAGTGAAGTTAGGCAAGTGGAGTCGTAGGTAATGACTTACAAGTGTGTCTAGATTATGTGTTAGGATTAGTAAGAAAAGGTGGCGTGGATCAGGGGGCTGACCTTGTAAGCGAGTGAGCTTAGAAATATTAGTAAGGCCTAGGAATGAAGCGTGTGGAGGAATAATGAAAGAATGGTATAAGTATAAACACTTAAAATGAACTAAGTGGTAACCTTGTGAAAGTCTAATATCTATACGGTCATATATAAAAGCAGGGGTAAACCAAAACAACCGAGGTTACTACTTGGTATTTGGGGCGTTAAGTGGTATTGGCAAAGCCTAGGTATTATGAGCGGTAAGGTAAAGAAAAGGGGAGTCTAAGATTATAACAAGGAAAGTAGTCCGATGATTCCAGTAAGTGAACAAACAAACAGGAATGAAATCAACACGGTACCACTTGGCCTAAGGCGGTGAGTCCAAATCAAACAAATGAAGTGGGGATAATAATGCAAGTTATAATATCTAGGTCTAAGTTAACCGTTATAGGTAGTGCTAGAACAATAACGTATGATCGAATGATCTAACCCGCTCGCATAACACTTACAGGAATAAGTTACACCAGCAGCGGGGGAAACTTTAGGGCAAGTATCAGTGGCGATTATTATAAGGTATGGACATGTGTGGTTGTATGTTGCCGTGTTACACGGCTTGTTTGCTGTGTGCCTTGTGTGAAAATGACCATAAGATCAAAGCATGAAATTTGGATTGTTGCTTATCTTGCTTATATGATTGCTATATCTTGTTGCAAATTAATTGCGCGCACACAGTAGTTTAGTCCCTTTCTCGTTTATGAAGCTTTGAGATGGAATTTGATGAACTACAAAAAAACAAACAAAAGAACTATACAAAGTGAAAACTCCTCTCTAACTATAGAGGACCTCTAATGACACCCACTATGGTGTCAAGATTATAATGATAATGAAACGAAAAGTACCAACTGGTGAACACAGAATAACCCGGGAAGACAACAGCTCGGGCCGCGCGGTATGAATGATCGGGAGTTGGCATCTGCATCAGATCCTTCGACCGTCTATGGTGGAATATATTTTGGGGGTCCCTAGGTGACCCCGCTTTCTCAGCACATCCTGGAGTCTAGAGGTGACTCCGCTTTCTCGACCCCTTGGCGTCGGGAATGGAGGATTGGCATTTGGTGGAGCATTTATCCTGGAGTCTAGAGGCAACTCCGCTTTCTCGACGGATGACGCCGAGAATGGAGGAATTTGCTATGGAGGAGACGTCCTCCAACGTGCGGTGATAAAAGAATTCACAAATAATCCTTAAAGAAACAAGGAAAGATTGGCACCTACATGATATGGTCAGGGATCTAACTATATCCCCAGACCTGGTGCAAGGGAAGAGAAAGAAAATACACATTACGGGAACAAGAGAAAAGACACAACGCTCGAATGATCCCATAGTGAGGATCAGGAGTATAACATACCTATGCACACGTTTATTACGTACATGATTATTGTTGCGATATAGCAGCTTGTTGTGCTTGGTTGCGTGTTTGATGTTGCTATGACGCCAGCATGTTATGCTTGATTGCTTGTGCTAATGCTTTGCTACCTTTGAGTGTGTATGAAACCACGATGTATTGTGGCCTACTTTACTGCTTTATTGTAGCATGCAAATTGACTTAATAATATTCGACCAAGTAGTCGTGTAGCCAGCAACATACGGGCTACACACGTTCATACTCAGCGTAGTTTGCTGAGTCCTTTACAACCCAATTTTTTTTTTCAGGTATTGTGCCAGACGATAACGGAGCGTAGGCGGGATGGCTACCATGGGGGTAGTCCATCAGGGCATGACTTTTAAGTTTGTAGTAGTATGTGTAATATAGGGTTGTTACTAAACCCGAGATGTAATTCTTAGTTTATGATTTGGTAATTTTGTTGTAGACACTCGGTATTTAGGAATTGTACTTTATGTTGTATATGAGTTTTGATAGAGGGTTGTTTCCAGTCATGCAGACCGTAACTTGGTGTTAGTAATGTGGTCTGTCAACCACGTGGGTGGTTGGCATCTATAGCACCCAGATGGAGATTTGAACCGTTGTGTAGATAACTCGTGATAGCTTTTGGCGCGTCGTTTGTTTGTTGGTCATTATTCGGGGGTGTTACACTTTCTTTCAGAGATCATCGCGATTTCGACTGACTTCCTTGATTTTGGAGGTGGCCCACTCAGGCAATTTGGAGGAAGTGACCTGTTTGATGAAATTGACTGGTTTGAGAGAGAGAGCATGCTCTTTTTTCTTTCAGCTTTTGAGTGAGTTGTTTAATAGAAGAGTTTAAGGAAATGATTTTGGATTCATAATTGTTTAATTCATTCTGAAGAGAACAACATTTATCAGTGAAAACAGTGATCTCCCTTTTGAGAGAGTCAATCTTAGTGAGCGACTCCTCTTGTTCCCTTGGTTGGAATCAGTAAGCTTGGTTTTGTCGAGCTCCATTAAGGGAGTCAACATGACGCCGAGAGTCTTGCAGATCCAATCTAAGTGAGCATGAAATAGTCTTATGCTCCTTAGCTTCATCTCTCAGAGCATACATAAGACTTTTTGAGATCTCAAGTTTCTCAGTTAACTTAGAGATTTTTCTGTTAAGATCATCTTTAAGAGAGTTAGTCTCAGAGAGCATTTTGGCAATCAACTTTAAGAAACCTTTAGGAGATATGCGATAAAGTTCTATCTCAAGGTGATAGCGAGTTACCTCATTGTCAGGGATCATGCGCCATGAGACAAATCTGGCCGCTTGATTCTGCATCTTGATCGTTAGAGTCTGAGTCACCCCAACCAACGGATGCCATCAGTGATCTTCCTTGAGATTTTCTAAACTGATTTTTGAGGAGAGGGTAGTCCTTCTTGAAGTGACCAGGATTGTTGCAGTTGAAGGAAGTGATAGAGTGGAAAATTTGTTTGGAGAAATTTAAGAACGACCAACTCTGTTGATTTGGCTGACTGCACATGAATTTTTGAAAATTCTTTACTATGAAGACAAAGTCTTCCATAGTTTCAGCCTCACTTTCTTCAACTATAATATCCATTAACTCAGCCTTTGCTTGCCTGATTTGATTATCAGCAATGTAGGCACCTTCTTGACTATGCTAAGTTGACTTAACCTGCGAGGCTTGGTCATTTATTGCAGCAGTTTGAGTGGAAGAGGTGAATGCTGTAACACCCCAACTCCAAATACATTGATCGACGCCTTAAGTCCATCTCATTCATTAACCACGCAGCGGAAAAGTTCTACTAAATTGGTGTTACCGCCGTTAGTCACCCACGTGACTAACTAGGCCTATTCTCTTACAAGTCATGGTCTGACTAACCGGATAATTACTCGAGCATCTATACATTACATTCCATAAAACACAACTTATACCGAGTATCTCATATCCTAATACATCATACTAACATCTCATCAATTTACTAACGAGTGTACATGCACAACTCGTGTAACAAATGTAAAAACAACCCGAAGTACTCTACCCGCTCCTACTCTCAGGTTGAGTCCTCGTCTGGTACCTACCTGCAAAGCTTAAATCACAGGCCCCAAGGGGCTCAGCATATTGCTGGTACAAAAAACGTGCAGCCCACAAGCTAGCAGGGTTACCACGACTACTTTGTCGTATACATGCAATTGTTTATTCATACAATAATAATAAGAAGTACGAACAAACAACACATTTATGTGAAACATTCACAGCTCAAATAAATCGAGCGTCGTAATGGACGCCCACTAATGAGTAAGTTAGATTCTTAACTCCTGAGGCCTGAGAATTGTTTAGTTCTCGTGTTTGACCATACCTTATAAGTGTCAACCGTTCTCTTAATAAAACTGGTTGTTCTCTAACTGAATTGTTTATTTTTGTCGGGTCAAAGTAACCCTAGCCAATGAGTTATTAGCTCTATTGGGTTAATAAACATTAAATCTTAAGTTATGAGGGGTGTAGGCTTGACCCTCCCGCGCCTCCTGAATTTGCCTCCCACCTCGAACTGTTCACTCGAGTTGGTCGGGTCTGTTTGTCGACCCTAGGCGACAAGTCGTAGACGAGCCATATGTGGAAGACAGATCTGATACAGATGTTGACCTCCTAACCTAAACATGCATGACCGGAGTCAGTCCAGATTCCTCTCCTCCGAAGTTCCAGTTAGTTGAAGTCCCATTGACAATTGTTAGCTAAACCTCTCTCAGTATTAACCAACTAACAATAGGGAGTATTTATAACCTTATACAATTGTTACTAAACATAGTTAATGAACAAGCTCTGAATCAAGTCGTGTTAGTGTGCAATGGACACACAATAACAATACAGTAAATCGGTTTCATGCTTAATCTTGTTTGGTCGTATCACAATAACACATAGCACACAAACCGAGGTAGACCCCGTTAGCAAACAAGCTACAAGAATCTCATACCGTACACAGGAGATTGGCTAGCTCTTAATCCCACGTTCGCCTAATCCGCCAAACGCCTCTGACTATCTAGATCTGTAACCAGAACTAGTATTAGTATCATGTGTCTTAGAACTAATTTGGTTCTCTTTTCAACTTATACCTCTTCCTAGGTTAATCCGGGTATAATAGTATACCGTTTAACGGGTTCGTCATTTAGGAGCGTTTTCAAGCTCAATTCAATTCATTAACTAAAACGTCGTTAGCAGTTATTTAGTTGCACAGTTAGTGTTATAACCCAAGATTTGATTACATTTTATTTCGTTACTATGGTTCTTTAAGTTGGTCCATTCTGAATTTAGGACACGGAAGTCCTTATTAAAGAAGATGAGGCCGAAGAAGTCTTTTCCCTTCCTTATTTTATTTCTGGTGAGGTTAATCCCTTAATCATTTTATTCCTTTTCCACTTATTATTTCAATTCCTTCCTTCTTAATTACTCTCACTTCTAAACACGTTCTCACGATCATTCACGCTCCCTTCTCGCTCAGTTGGAAACCCTCAACCCTTCTCTCTTCTCTCTCTTGTTCTTCAGAGTTTTTCCTCTCCTGCGTTGTGTTTTCTGATCGTTCGTTGTGCTGCGCCATTGGGGATTCTGCGTTTGCTTCTTCTCCTCCATTGCAATCAGGTTTGTGAATTGTATATGGATTATACAACTCAGTTTCAGTTTTGAGGTTTTAGGTTTTGAGAACTTTTCTCTGATTTTACCTCGCAATCTGATTGTGAATCAGCGTTGGCTTCTCTGTTCGATCGATTTCTCCTGCTGTTGGCTTCGTCGGTGTTTCCGTATCAGAATCAGGTGAGGTTCTGTATTGCGTTTGTCAATGGTAGCCCAGGGTTGGGTGTTCTGTTTTCTGAGTTGGGTTGTCTCTGCATTTGTTATTGGATCAGTGTTTTGATATTGCGTTTCGGTCTGCGTTGGCTGAGTTCTACTGCTTCGGACTATGAGGTTTTCGTCTCTGCATCAGATTTGGGTTTCGTCTGCTAATTGCGAGGTAGGTGGCTTATGGATTTGGCTTGTGTGTTCAGCCTTGGGGAGTTGCGTTCCGGTTCTGAGTTTAAATGTGTTTTTGCCTTGCAATTGTGGTTGCGAATTGTCTGTTTGATGGTGTTTTAATGCTTACAAACCCCCAAGGTTGTTTTCTGAAAACCTATATTGTTTTGACAGTGTTTGATGCTTCTGTTCTGTGTGAAAATCACCTCTGTTCTCTGTATTTTTCGGCGTGTCCGAACTTCTGTCCGACCGTTGAAGTTCAGACATGCCCTTCTGCGCTTAAACTTTCTGAAGTTTTCGCTGTGTCCGAACTTCTGTCCGAGCTTTGAAGTTCGGACACAGCCTTCTGCATTCTCTGATTTTGGCTTCGACTTGTGTCCGAACATGATGTCCGGACACAAGTTCGGACTCTACACGTTCTAATTTCCGAAGAACGTCCGAACTTCCGTCCGAACGTGGATGTTCGGACACCTCCGACTCTTCTTCTGTTTTGAAGTTCGACCTGTGTCCGAACTTCGTAGTTCGGACACATGTTCGGACATCTGTCTGATTTCGACTTCTGAGTCTCGACTTGTGTCCGAACATTGATGTCCGGACACAAGTTCGGACATACCTCTGTTTTGACAATAACTTGCTCGTTTGAGCTCCGTTTTGACTTCTGTTTGCGGGGTTGGATTCCCCTTCTGATTTCCAAGCATCTATGTGCTTTCTGGTGCCTTTGGCGCACATATGATTATCTGTATTTAAGCTCTGTTTTGGGACCTAGTTATCTCTGTGTCTGAGCCTTTGGATGGCTGGTTACGCTGTCTCGTAGCGCGCTATGTAGGATCCTTCTGTTCACGGGTGATGATCCCCGTTCTGTTCACGGGTGTTTACACTTGTTCTGTTTACGAGTGAGGTTTCCTCGTTCTGTTCATGAGCTGGTTGCTCGTTCTGTCTGTATGCTGTGATCGCTAGTGTCCCACTCTGTTTTCTGCTTCTGTCTGCTTCTGCTCTGTTTAGTCCCTTAATGAGTGGACTTCTGTTTCTGATTTCTGACATGTTTATGGATTCTTTGGCCTTCTGATTTGTCAATATTCTGTAAATGTTTTGAGCATGTGGTTGATGAAGTTGGTCATCTACTGGGCATAGTTGTGTGCTCATTCCCCTACTTCTAACGCTTTTGCAGATTGATTAGCGAGGATCGTCTCCCCTCAGCTTCTGGAGTTTAGTTGCTTCGTATTTAGCTTCTTTCGAGACCTTTGTATTGAATTTGAGCCTTTGGGCATATTTCGTTAGCTTCCGCTTTTGACATCTGTCTGGTGGGTTTGTAATGACTTTTGGGGATGTTCTAACATCTCTTCGCTTATACTTTATTTAAGTATTTCGTTGGGCCTTATTTGATTATCTGTTTAAGTCTGTTTATTAGAGCCTTGCGTTATTATGTAATAATACGCGGCGTGTAATACCCCTAACTAGGCCGGCCAGTGTTTGGGGGTGTACATTTAGTGGTATCAGAGCTCTGGGTTCTAATCTGCTGGGATTTTAAGTTAGCCAGTCAGTCAGAAACGTCAGTGTTAGTGTCTGAGTCTAACTGCTTGCTGTTGGGCTTCAGAATGCCGCCAAGAAGTTAGCAAATAACCCTCCAGGGAATGTGGCTGATGCATTCAGCAGTTCATGACGCAAGCTCATGCAGACCATGGCTGCAGGAGGTGGACCAGCTGGAGGAGGACCAGCTGGCGGAGCAGGCCCCTGGGGCAGATGCTAGAGGAGGAACGTGAAGGCGCTTCAGGAGTTCATGAAGCTGAAGCCGCCGTCGTTCGATGGGGCAGGAGACCCCCAGGTGGCCAGTCATTGGCTGTCAGGGGTGGAGGACTTGCTACGTGTGATGGGCTCAGAGGAGGACCAGAAGGTGGACTTCGCCACCTTTCTGTTCAAGGCCGAAGCCAAGGAGTGGTGGAGGTCAGTTATGGGGAAGTTCCCACAGCCTTGGACGTGGGAGCAGTTCACTGGGGAGTTCAACAAACAGTTCTACCCCGACGTCTACAAGGATCAGCGCATTCTGGAGTATAACCGACTACGCCAGGGTCGGGACATGAGCGTTGAGGAGTACGTTCGCAAATTCATCAGTCTGTCTAAGTTTGCACCTGAGCCTGACGAGCATAGGAAGGCCAGGAAGTTTGAGAGCGGCCTGAGGCCTGATATCCGTTCTGCTGCTGTGACGCCTCTGCGCCACAAGACCTTTAGGGACGTAGCTGATGTCGCCCTGTTGGTAGAGGCTGATCTGAGGGGTCGCCAGGCTGGAGGGAAGGACCAGAAGAGAAAGCAGAGGTCCGACGAGAGTGATAGGAGGATCAGTCTGCTTCTCAGAAGAAGCAGTCTACTGGAGACCGAGCTGGAGACCGCTCTGGAGACCGCGCACGAGATAGAGGTGGTTCGTCTTCGTTAGCTCCCCGCCCCGAAGTGCCAGGTCTGTGGCAAGTTTCATAGAGGCCAGGACTGCTACAGGAAGTCCGGGGCCTGTTTCAAGTGTGGATCCATGGGACATAGGATTGCTGATTGCCCTCAGGCTGAGAGGAGCAGGGGTAGTTCTGGAGGTAGAGCCGTTGAGTCTGCTTCAGGGTCCAGATCGAGACCGGGCTGAGCAGAAGAAGCCCCAGGGCCAAGCCACAGTGTACGCGATGGCTGGAGAAGAGACCGATCGACTGACAGAGTTGTCACAGGTATTCTCCAGCTGTCTTCTCGTTCTGTTTTCTGTTTGTTTGACTCTGGAGCCACCCACTCTTTTATTTCTGCTGAGTTGGTGGGTGAGCTCGGTTTGCCTGTTGTGCCTCTGGGTGTTGAGCTGTGTGTGCATAGTCCATTGGTTAGGGACTCTTCTATGTTGTTGAATTCTGTCTGTAAAGCTAGTCCTGTGATAGTCAAGAATAGGATTTTGTGTGCTGACCTCATCCCGATGGAGATGACTTCTTTTGATGTGATTCTAGGCATGGATTGGCTTGCTGTGCACCATGCCCACATTGATTGTGCTGCTTCGATAGTCACGTTTGAGGAGCCTGGCCAGCCCCGTTTGATTGTAGCAGGGAATGGACTCCCGTGCTCGCCGCCAGTCATATCAGCTATGCAGGCATTCCGCTTTCTGAGGAAAGGATGCCAGGGATATCTGTGCTACATCCCTGAGGTTCGCAAGGATGCGAAGCTGGAGGACATACCAGTGGTCAGAGACTTTCCAGAGGTGTTCCAGGATGACGTACCTGGGCTTCCCCCTGTTAGAGAGGTGGAGTTCTCGATCGAGCTCGCACCTGAGACTCAGCCGATTTCGAAGGCCCCATACCGGATGGCGCCTGCTGAGCTTAAGGAGTTGAAGGTCCAGTTACAGGAGCTGCTGGATAAGGGCTTCATTCGCCCGAGTGTGTCGCCTTGGGGAGCGCCAGTGCTATTTGTAAAGAAGAAGGACGGTAGCATGCGTTTGTGCATTGACTACAGGGAGCTCAACAAGGTTACCATTAAGAATAGGTATCCTCTCCCGCGCATAGATGACTTGTTCGACCAGTTAGCAGGAGCTAAGGTGTTTTCGAAGATCGATCTGAGGTCCGGTTATCATCAGCTGAGGATTAAGGCAGACGACGTGCCTAAGTCCGCCTTCAGGACTCGTTATGGACACTACGAGTTCCTAGTGATGCCATTCGGTCTGACGAATGCGCCTTCTGTATTTATGGACATGATGAACCGGGTGTTCAAGCCGTTTTTGGACCAGTTCGTTGTAGTATTTATTGATGACATCTTGGTGTATTCCAAGAGTGCTGAGGAGCACGAGGAGCATTTGAGGACCGTTCTCCAGACTCTGAGGGAGAACGAGTTGTACGCGAAGCTGAAGAAGTGTGAGTTCTGGTTGGACCAGGTGGTATTCTTGGGACATGTTGTCTCTAAGGATGGTATCTCCGTGGATCCGGAGAAGATTCGAGCTATTACTGAGTGGGCCAGGCCTACTAATGTTGGGGATATTCGTAGCTTCCTTGGATTGGCGGGCTATTACTGCAAGTTTGTGGAGGGCTTCTCCAAGTTGGTGATTCCGTTGACTCGTCTGCTTCAGAAGGATGTGAAGTTCGAGTGGAGCGATGCCTGTGAGCAGTGTTTTCTGGAGCTGAAGAAGAGGTTGACTACTGCACCGATCTTGACTCTTCCAGAGGGGACCGAGGGCCTGGAGGTTTTCTATGACGCGTCCCATAGGGGACTTGGGTGTGTTCTGATGCAGCAGGGGAAGGTGGTTGCATATGGCTCTCGTCAGCTTAAGCCATATGAGAAGAACTATCCGACCCATGACCTGGAGTTAGCGGCTGCTGTTTTGCCTTGAAGATTTGGAGGCATTACCTCTATGGAGCTGCGTGCAAGGTGTATACGGACCATAAGAGCCTCAAGTATCTGTTCACTCAGAAGGAGTTGAACTTGAGGCAGAGGAGGTGGCTGGAGTTGCTGCACGATTATGATTTAGAGATCCTCTACCATCCTGGTAGGGCGAATGTGGTTGCTGATGCGCTCAGTATGAGGGGTCCGTCGGGGACAGTTTGTGCTGTGTCTGGTGTGCAGAGGTCTGCTCTCGAGTTGCAGCGTATGGGTGTCTGGGTCGTCCGTCCAGAGAGGTCTGGGATGTTAGCAGCATTGCAGATTCAGCCTACCTTGATCGACAGGATCAAGGCCAGTCAGGAGCTTGATGTCAGTTTGCGTAGGATCAGAGAGGAGATTGCTGCGGGTCAGGAGTCTGAGTGGGTTTCAGAGGATGGCTGTCTGAGGTTCCGAGACCGCGTCTGTGTGCCCGCTGACGATGCTTTGAGACGTGAGACGTGAGATCATGCAGGAGGCTCATGGAGCTCCTTACTCGGTACACCCAGGAGGGGTGAAGATGTACCGGGATCTGCGGGAGACATTCTGGTGGAGCAACATGAAGAGGGATATTTCTGACTTTGTATCCAGATGTCGGACCTGTCAGCAGGTCAAAGCCGAGCATCAGAGACCAGCTGGTTTGCTTCAGCCTCTTCCCGTTCCGGAGTGGAAGTGGGAGAGCGTTGATAAGTGCGAAATATATAGACTTTTAAGGGTTCAATTACCTTATAATTTGCAGTATTCTAAGTAATATTTCTCACTTATCCTATGATTTTCCTAGATTTATGTTTTGATATGAATTGATATATTTTATGTGTTAAATGTAGGAAAAAGTGTTGGAATCAAGTAGTTTACTTCACAAGCTTTCCAACGCAACAAACGGCGAGTCAAACGGACTTATAACGAAGAATCTAGGCCCGTCGGAAGCACTCACGGTCCATTTTTATGTATGGTCCGGGACTTGATACACGGACTAAGTCCCGGACCACATTTTGACGGAAATCTCGACCTATTTTTATGCATGGTCCGGGACCTCAAACATGGCCCGAGTCCCGGACCATAACAGAGGCAAGATCCGAAGAGTTTATACAGCATGGTCCGGGACTTCAAACATGGCCTAAGTCCCGGACCACAACACAGGTCACGGACAGGAGAGCGGCAAACACGTCCGCATCGATATTGGGCGGACGACACTCGCGGTCGCAAGAGAATCAGTCACGTCCGCATGCATAAGACGCGGACGCCTGGGTGGACCGCGGGCGACAGGTGCTGCAGCGCACAAAAATTGTGCCGGATCCAGATTTCGACGCGAATTCTCTTCTTCCTTCTTCCTTCGCGGCGCCGCAATCGAACTACCTTCATTAATTGCAGACGATCGCCCACCTTAATTTGTGCACGCGTGACTGTAATCAATTATTATCATTTCTCTGCCCGATGAAATCTCTGATTGAAATCTTCACGGATCTGCACCAACTCCACCGCCATCTACTCAGTAGCTCACAATTCCTGTCAGTTCTCCTTTGTCTGTTTCCCATTTCTTCTGCCTATAAAAACCAACGCCCATCCTCAGTATTAGGCAATCCCTTCTTCAAATCCAAAGCTAGCTCACTCACCACACTCGTTCACGAACAGATCACCACACTCGCTCACCACGTACAAACCACATCAATTTCTATTCTCTCCGTTTTCTCCATTTTTATTTGTCTTTCCACCACACCACATCTCTACCATTTATTATTATTATTATTACGGACGACGTGGATACAGAGGCGGAGCTAGGATTCAGAGTCAACTTGCTAGCTGGAGTTTTCTCTACCCTTTCTCTTATTTTGTTTAAACGTTGTTTATATATAGTTATGTTTAATTAATAAACTCAAGCCCTCCCAGGTTTGGGATGCGAGCCTATTTTATATAATTATGTTATGTTAAGCTTTCCACTATGATTTTATCTAAAGTAGTAGTTTAATTCCAGTTCTTGATCTGCTTTAATTCTCCGATCAATTATTAAAGCAATATTTGTAGTTTTCTAATCAACATGCGAGAGCTGAGATAGATAACAAGACGAAGGAAGATAAACCTGATTAACAGCTAGAAGCCTGATCCGGCCTATAGGTTAATTAGTCTCAAATAGAAGCTGTTCTTTATGCGATTGGTTGTGTCCGGATTAGAGCATTAGTCTGCTGCTAGTTCTAGCAACTGGTTAGGGTTCGTTAGATTTAGTCGTCAACGAATTATTTATAGTTTCTGAGTTTATGACTTAAGTGGTGAAGTTTATATTAATATAATTGAATAAATAGGTGAGCAGAACAACCTGGGATGTTTTCTTAAAAAGACAAAAAAAAAGATTAATAATTTCTATTTTTATTATTTTGTTTCATTTTAATTGTTTTTATTATTGTCTTATTATGTAGCTGATAATCATTTCCCTCAAAAAGATAAATCTGTTTATAGAATTCTCAATCAATTTAATATACTATCAGTTATCCACAGCGAGGTCCCCAAGAGTACGACAACCCCACGAATCCACTATCCCGCAAAACGATTAGGTACACTGCCTATGTGGAAGAAGTAGTCACATATTTCCTCCATCAGGTTTTTGGCGCCGTTGCCGGGGACCTCCAGCACGGTTAATTGACAGTTTTTAAATTTTATTGAGATTTCTATTTTTATTTACTTTTCTTTTATTTTTGTTTCATTTTTATTTTACTTACAAAAAAAAACAAAATATAAATTTCCTGTATCTCTATTTTATTTTTGTTTTTGTGTTTCTTTTCTATTTTTATTTTCTATTCTACTTGGTATTTTTGTTTTTGTTTTTGTAGGCTAGTTACTGACAATGGAGAGCAGCCACAATGAGGTGAGAAGATTATTGATCAATTTGGAATGGACACAAATGCAAGAGGAGATATCCTCATATCAAAGATTGGTCAAGGATTATCAACCACCTCAACAATCAAATCGAGAGCCGTATTGGTGGGAAGTCAACCAGGCTAATGCACAGTATAACGAAACTCAGTTGGGGTATTACTACTTCAATCAGAACGAGCAGCAATCTACAAGGAGGCTAGACGAACTTCTCCTGAGTCAGGCCGAACCACCTGAAGAAATTCCAGTGGTGACTCCAAGGAGTGAAGAGCAAACTGAGCCAGATATTCATGACGCAGCAAGTTCTGATGAGGAGATAATGAAACTTCTCAAGACATTTTTCTCCGACACCGAGTTGGAGCAGATGTTTGAGAATTACATTTCTCCTCCATCCCCATCCCCAACACAGGAGGAGCAATTAAATTTCGAAGATATTGTGTCTGAGCCAGTCAACCAGCTGGAAGAGCGCTATCCTGTTAAGCCTCACCTACCGGAAGAGGAAATTTACATCCTCGAATCTGAGGAAGGAACACCACTACCACCGGTCTCTCATCAATTTCCATCCTGCCTCCATAAGCCTCACCAACGAGAGGAGGATGTTTGCATCCTCCAATTTGAGGAAATGAAGCCAATCACACCTGGTCTCCTGTTAAAACTACGCTACCGGCAGTACCTCCTCAAACACCAGGTTTTGTGGAGTATTCATTTTCCAATTATATATGCCGAAGTAACGTTTTGTTTTGATTCAGGTGGTTTGCTTTTTATTATTACTAACTTCGTTTTCCTGGCGAAGGTATTGTCTACTTTTATTTTTGATCCAGGATAACGAAGCGATAGTCTAGCCAAAGACTAAAACTACGGGCAGCTTACTGGGAGGCAACCCAGTGGTTAAACTTTATTATCCTATTATTATTATTTTTATCATTTTATTTTAATTTTAATTTTTACGAGAAAAAAAAAGAAGTGGAAACGGAATCTGTGCTTTAATGCAACGCTTTTTAGCGTTTATTTTGTGGTAGTTGTGAGTGTGTGCAGGTGAAATTCGTATCATGGTACCTGAAGAACTCCAAGGCTGGACACTTGCTTGAACGCAAGTATGAGGAACGCTACTACCCCCATTGTTAGCACTTAAGTGTGAGGAAGGACACCTTCCTCAATCTACGATATCAGGGGAGTTTCAGTTTCTTTATTTTAAATGTTTGTGTCCAGTCTATCACGCTTAATGATTATTATTATATCAGTCCATGATTGTCCTGAATGAAATTCTTCATGAGTCTGGCATATTTTGAAAGGTCTTTTCTTGATTATTTTATGAACAATGGGGACATTGCTCCTCTTAAGTGTGAGGAAGTTTAGACCTTTCCCTGAAAATATGCCAGTAGTACCTAATGCCACACTTGATTTTTATTGTTCTCTAATTATGATAGTAAGCTTCTCTAAAGGCCAATACATGTTGAATTTTCGGGCTAAAATTTTTTGTGGAAGTTTTTGAAATCGAGCCTGATGACAACCTCAAGAATCGTTCTGCTTGACGTTGTTTGTATGTATCAATGTCTTTCTTCAAAATTAAATCTATTTTCACTGAAATCTGGTGGATAAGCTGATTGTGGAAATTGAGCTACCTTAGCTTGGCAATCATGGGACTAAGTGAAAGTTTGGTATGGAAAGGATAAGGCAAGGTACTCCTCTGATCATATAATGAAGTTTTCTGAACCAAAACAGGCCTCGTTCATTCGGTTATTAAGTCCTTGGGGTGCCTCATCGCCCATCTACCTAAGGTCTTGTGATCTGGGATAGAAGGCCCAAAGCCGCTACATGGGTGAAGAGAAAAGTCTGGGGGATGAAACAATTGTGCAAACAATGAAAAAAAAAACAAAAGAGAAGAGAAAAACAAAGAAATAAACATGCAAAACTCTGAATGATTGTCGCAATTTTTCATATTTTGATCATGAGTATGTGGTGTTGAAAGGTATCACGGAATAAGGTGTTACTTCACACCCCTTGTCATCCAAAGGTAAGAGAAAAGAAATTGGTGGAAGGTTCCAAGCTAATCTATGTTCAATTTTTACAATCTGACTTATCCATGCTCTTATTAAAAATTTTCTGTTTCACTGTTTACAAAAACCTACATCTAAGAGCAGGATTATTCTTTTGATTGCCATTTAGCTTGATTTCCTTCCACGATGGTTGAATCCCGGAGTTTGACACTGTAACCTTAGAGAAAGTTTGTTCTTTATTTGCTCGAGGACAAGCAAAAGATAAGTGTGAGGAAGTTTGATAAGTGCGAAATATATAGACTTTTAAGGGTTCAATTACCTTATAATTTGCAGTATTCTAAGTAATATTTCTCACTTATCCTATGATTTTCCTAGATTTATGTTTTGATATGAATTGATATATTTTATGTGTTAAATGTAGGAAAAAGTGTTGGAATCAAGTAGTTTACTTCACAAGCTTTCCAACGCAACAAACGGTGAGTCAAACGGACTTATAACGAAGAATCTAGGCCGTCGGAAGCACTCACGGTCCATTTTTAGTATGGTCCGGGACTTGATATACGGACTAAGTCCCGGACCACATTTTGACGGAAATCTCGACCTATTTTTATGCATGGTCCGGGACCTCAAACATGGCCCGAGTCCCGGACCATAACAGAGGCAAGATCCGAAGAGTTTATACAGCATGGTCCGGGACTTCAAACATGGCCTAAGTCCCGGACCACAACACAGGTCACGGACAGGAGAGCGGCAAACACGTCCGCATCGATATTGGGCGGACGACACTCGCGGTCGCAAGAGAATCAGTCACGTCCGCATGCATAAGACGCGGACGCCTGGGGGACGACGCGCGCCGGACAGGTGCTGCAGCGCACAAAAATTGTGCCGGATCCAGATTTCGACGCGAATTCTCTTCTTCCTTCTTCCTTCGCGGCGCCGCAATCGAACTACCTTCATTAATTGCAGACGATCGCCCACCTTAATTTGTGCACGCGTGACTGTAATCAATTATCAATTTCTCTGCCCGATGAAATCTCTGATTGAAATCTTCACGGATCTGCACCAACTCCACCGCCATCTACTCAGTAGCTCACAATTCCTGTCAGTTCTCCTTTGTCGTTTCCCATTTCTTCTGCCTATAAAAACCAACGCCCATCCTCAGTATTAGGCATCCCTTCTTTAATCCAAAGTCCACCACACTCGTTCACGAACAGATCACCACACTCGCTCACCACGTACAAACCACATCAATTTCTATTCTCTCCGTTTTCTCCATTTTTATTTGTCTTTCCACCACACCACATCTCTACCATTTATTATTATTATTACGGATGACGTGGATACAGAGGCGGAGCTAGGATTCAGAGTCAACTTGCTAGCTGGGTTTTCTCTACCCTTTCTCTTATTTGTTTTAAACGTTGTTTATATATAGTTAGTTTAATTAATAAACTCAAGCCCTCCCAGGTTTGGGATGCGAGCCTATTTTATATAATGTTATGTTAAGCTTTCCACTATGATTTTATCTAAAGTAGTAGTTTAATTCCAGTTCTTGATCTGCTTTAATTCTCCGATCAATTATTAAAGCAATATTTGTAGTTTCTAATCAACATGCGAGAGCTGAGATAGATAACAAGACGAAGGAAGATAAACCTGATTAACAGCTAGAAGCCTGATCCGGCCTATAGGTTAATTAGTCTCAAATAGAAGCTGTTCTTTATGCGATTGGTTGTGTCCGGATTAGAGCATTAGTCTGCTGCTAGTTCTAGCAACTGGTTAGGGTTCGTTAGATTTAGTCGTCAACGAATTATTTATAGTTTCTGAGTTTATTACTTAAGTGGTGAAGTTTATATTAATATAATTGAATAAATAGGTGAGCAGAACAACCTGGGATGTTTTCTTAAAAAGACAAAAAAAGATTAATAATTTCTATTTTATTATTTTGTTTCATTTTAATTGTTTTTATTATTGTCTTATTTGTAGCTGATAATCATTTCCCTCAAAAGAAAATCTGTTTATAGAATTCTCAATCAATTTAATATACTATCAGTTATCCACAGCGAGGTCCCCAAGAGTACGACAACCCCACGAATCCACTATCCCGCAAAACGATTAGGTACACTGCCTATGTGGAAGAAGTAGTCACATATTTCTCCATCAAGCGTCGGTATGGACTTTGTTATGGGACTGCCTAAGACTCCGAGGGGTTTTGATGCAGTTGGGTCATTGTGGACCGGCTCACGAAGAGCGCTCACTTCCTACCTGTCAGGAAGACTTTCAGTTTGCATCGCTTGGCTCAGCTGTACGTGGATGAGTTGTGCGTCTACATGGGGTTCCCGCTTCTATTGTGTCTGACAGAGATCCGAGGTTTGTGTCCAGATTCTGGCAGAGTTTGCATCAGGATATGGGGACGAAGTTGTCTTTCAGTTCAGCTTATCATCCTCAGTCAGATGGTCAGACAGAGAGGACGAATCAGGTCCTTGAGGACATGCTCAGAGCATGTGTGTTGGACTTCGGGGGCAGTTGGGATCAGCATGTTGCACTAATAGAGTTTGCGTATAATAATAGCTTCCAGACCAGTATCGGGATGGCTCCGTTTGAGGCCTTGTATGGCAGGAGGTGCAGATCACCCATCTGTTGGGATGATCTGAAGGAGAGAGCTGTGATTGGTCCAGACTTAGTTCAGGATGCTGTGGGCAAGATTCAGTCTATCAGAGAGCGTCTGCTTGTGGCTCAGAGTCGTCAGAAGAGCTACGCCGATCAGAGGAGACGACCTCTAGAGTTTGAGGTGGGCGACCATGTGTATCTGAAGGTTTCTCCGGTTCGTGGAGTTGTCCGGTTTGGGAAGAGAGGCAAGCTTAGCCCTCGTTTTGTGGGTCCTTTTGAGATCCTAGAGAGGATCAGACCGGTTGCCTATCGTCTGGCTTTGCCTCCATCTTTAGCAGCAGTGCACAGTGTTTTCCACGTTTCTATGCTGAGGAAGTATATTCCGGACCCATCTCATGTGATCGACTTCAGTCCGCTTCAGTTGAGGGAGGACTTCACGTTTGAGGCAGTTCCTTTGAGGATTTTAGCGCGGGATGTCCGCAAGCTCAGGAGTAAGACCATGCCCTTGGTGAAGGTGCAGTGGTCGGGTCAGTCCGAGGAAGAGGCGACCTGGGAGGTCGAAAGCGAAGTTCGTTCCAAGTTCCCCGCCCTTTTTGAGCAGTAGGTATGTTTTAATTTCGAGGACGAAATTCTTTTAAGGGGGAGGTGATGTTATAACCCAAGATTTGATTATATTTTATTTCGTTGCTATGGTTCATTAAGTTGGTCCATTCTGAATTTAGGACACGGAAGTCCTTATTAAGAAGATGAGGCCGAAGAAGTCTTTTCCCTTCCTTATTTTATTTCTGGTGAGGTTAATCCCTTAATCATTTATTTCCTTTTCCTCTTATTATTTCAATTCCTTCCTTCTTAATACTCTCACTTCTAAACACGTTCTCACATTCACGCTCCTCTTCTCGCTCAGTTGGAAACCCTCAACCCTTCTCTCTTCTCTCTCTTGTTCTTCAGAGTTTTTCCTCTCCTGCGTTGTGTTTTCTGATCGTTCGTTCGTTGTGCTGCGCCATTAGGGATTCTGCGTTTGCTTCTTCTCCTCCATTGCAATCAGGTTTGCGAATTGTATATGGATTATACAACTCAGTTTCAGTTTTGAGGTTTAGGTTTTGAGAACTTTCTCTTTCTGATTTTACCTCTGCAATCTGATTGTGAATCAGCGTTGGCTTCTCTGTTCCGATCGATTTCTCCTGCGTTGGCTTCGTCGGTGTTTCCGTATCAGAATCAGGTGAGGTTCTGTATTGTGTGTGTCAATGGTAGCCCAGGGTTGTGGTGTTCTGTTTTCTGAGTTGGGTAGTCTCTGCATTTGTTATTGGATCAGTGTTTTGATATTGCGTTTCGGTCTGCGTTGGCTGAGTTCTGCTGCTTCGGACTGTGAGGTTTTCGTCTCTGCATCAGATTTGGGTTTCGTCTGCTAATTGCGAGGTAGGTGGCTTATGGATTCGGCTTTGGTGTTCAGCCTTGGGGAGTTGCGTTCCGGTTCTGAGTTTAAATGTGTTTTTGCCTTGCAATTGTGGTTGCGAATTGTCTGTTTGATGGTGTTTTAATGCTTACAAACCCCCAAGGTTGTTTTCTGAAAACCTATATTGTTTTGACAGTGTTTTGATGCTTCTGTTCTGTGTGAAAATCGCCTCTGTTCTCTGTATTTTTCGGCGTGTCCGAACTTCTGTCCGACCGTTGAAGTTCGGACATGCCCTTCTGCGCTTAAACTTTCTGAAGTTTTCGCTGTGTCCGAACTTCTGTCCGAGCTTTGAAGTTCGGACACAGCCTTCTGCATTCTCTGATTTTGGCTTCGACTTGTGTCCGAACATTGATGTCCGGACACAAGTTCGGACTCTACACGTTCTAATTTCCGAAGAACGTCCGAACTTCCGTCCGAACGTGGATGTTCGGACACCTCCGACTCTTCTTCTGTTTTGAAGTTCGACCTGTGTCCGAACTTCGTAGTTCGGACACATGTTCGGACATCTGTCTGATTTCGACTTCTGAGTCTCGACTTGTGTCCGAACATTGATGTCCGGACACAAGTTCGGACATACCTCTGTTTTGACAATAACTTGCTCGTTTGAGCTCCGTTTTGACTTCCGTTTGCGGGGTTGGATTCCCCTTCTGATTTCCAAGCCATCTATGTGCTTTCTGGTGCCTTTGGTGCACATATGCTTATCTGTATTTAAGCCTCTGTTTTGGGACCTAGTTATCTGTGTCTGAGCCTTTGGATGGCTGGTTACGCTGTCTCGTAGCGCGCTATGTAGGATCCTTCTGTTCACGGGTGATGTTCCCCGTTCTGTTCACGGGTGTTTACACCTGTTCTGTTTACGAGTGAGGTTTCCTCGTTCTGTTCACGAGCTGGTTGCTCGTTCTGTCTGTATGCTGTGATCGCTAGTGTCCCACTCTGTTTTCTGCTTCTGTCTGCTTCTGCTCTGTTTAGTCCCTTAATGAGTGGACTTCTGTTTCTGATTTCTGACATGTTTATGGATTCTTTGGCTCCTTCTGATTGTCAATATTCTGTAAATGTTTTGAGCATGCTGGTTGATGAAGTGGGTCATCTACTGGGCATAGTTGTGTGCTCATTCCCCTACTTCTAACGCTTTTGCAGATTGATTAGCGAGGATCGTCTCCCCTCAGCTTCTGGAGTTTAGTTGCTTCGTATTTAGCTTCTTTCGAGACCTTTGTATTGAATTTGAGCCTTTGGGCATATTTCGTTAGCTTCCGCTTTTGACATCTGTCTGGTGGGTTTGTAATGACTTTTGGGGATGTTCTAACATCTCTTCGCTTATACTTTATTTAAGTATTTCGTTTGGGCCTTATTTGATTATCTGTTTAAGTCTGTTTATTAGAGCCTTGCGTTATTATGTAATAATACACGGCGTGTAATACCCCTAACTCCTAGGCCAGTGTTTGGGGGTGTTACAGTTAGCAACTTTAGACTTATACGGACCTTATATTAGGTTTTAGTATTTTTCACTATTCATCCGTATTTCACTATTCATTTATACGGTCTCGTATTCTACTATTCATTTATACGGCCTCGTATTTTACTATTCACCGTATTTCACTATTCACGTATACGTCTCGTATTTACTGTTCACGTATACGTATTGACTATTCATGTATACGTATTTACTATTCATGTATACGTATTTACTATTTGTATACGTATTTACTATTCGTGTATACGTATTTACTATTCATGTATATGGGTACTATTCACGTATACGGGTATTTTTCCATGTATACCAAAATTTACGTATACGTCCGTATGATACTCCGTATCAATACGTAGACCTGGCAATTTTGACCCAACCCGAAACCCAACCCGGACCCAACCCATAATTTTGCGGGTTAGGGTCTTGATTATTGACCCATCTATTTTTTGGGTTGGGTTAGGGTAATAAGCTAATTTTGTGGGTTGGGTTAGGGTAGAGATCTTAACCCATGACCCAACCCAAAACCCGAAAATATATATGTTAATAATAAAAAATAAAAATATTAATTCACATATATATATATATATATTATTTTCAGATCAAACTATATCTTAGCCTAAAGCCAAAGTGTACTTGGGCTTTCCCACCTTTAATAATATCACATAATCTTAACTAATAAACGGTCCAACCTGCTGCATATCAAACAAAGGGCACAAAAATATTAATTCTCTACGTCGTTGTTTATGTATATGTCGCTCTTCATGTCTGACCAATGTTTGGTTTTCGTATTCTCACTGCCATAGTTGTTCTTGAGAACATAGGTATGTTCAGATAATCTAGAAGGGTGAACAAATGTAGGTGATATGTATTTTTTTGTAAGTAGAATCTTGATTATAAATCTCTTAGTGAATTCTGAGTCAACAATGCGGATAACGTGCTGCATAAAGTTCCTCAACTATTGGTAACGATTAAGTGATTGTGATTGTACTTTTCTAGGCATGACCACTCAGTTTAAATAGGTGTTAATTATTTTAAAAGCTATCAGTCGTAGTTTGAGGCTTTGAACACTCTCAGTTTATAAATTATTTCTAACTTTTGAAGATTTTCTTTAGTATATTCTCTAATGCATAGTGAAGATTTTCATCTTCGTTCCTCTTTTTATTTAAGGGCACTAGGAACATGTGCATATCTAGATACGATTCCTCCCCAACAGTGGTAGAGCTTTAGGCTTAGATTGATAAATATTAACTTATGAAAAAAGTACGTGTTATTCTATTCATGGGAAATTGGTGCAGTACTTTTACATTCTTTGCATAACATGGAATTCGTTTAAAGTTTGGTGGATCAAGCAAGATTACTTCTCTCCCCTTTTTGTTTCATCCTAATTAGTGTGTCAGCTAGCACTAGATGTTTTTGGATTTTTTATAATTTCTACTCTAATCCATCTAAATTATTGTATGCTTGAAAAAAATGGGTTGGGTGGGTTGGGTTAGGGTTGAAGGATTTTAAACGGGTTTGGTTAGGGTCATGATTTTCTGACCCATCAATTTTTGGGTTGGGTTGGGTTGATGATATTTTAAATGGGTTGGGTTAGGGTTTGATATAACCCGACCCCAACACCCAAATTGCCAGGTCTATCAATACGTATTTATTTCTTTTTTCCGATATAACTAGTATTTTCTTTAAAATACATTGAAGTATTGATTTCTCCTATACTTATTAAATTACGGGTATACCCTCGTATACCCTAATTTATGCACGGGTCTCGTTTAACCCCGTCTTAAACTCTGTTTCTTTTACAACTTGTTTCTAAATTCTTTATTTAATTTCCTTAACCTTCTAAACACATAACAAATGTGTTATTTACATTACTTCCCATAGTTTTCTCTTAATCTCTATTTTACACTCATAATAAGTTCTAAACTTGTTATTATTATTTTTCTAATTTCTTCCAAAGTCTTTCTAATTAATTTCTTTTAATACTTTTGGTCAATTACCAAAATACCCAGTTTGACCAGTCTCTTATGTCAAACCCCTAACACTTTCCATTATTTACAATATTACCCCTAAAGTTAATTTACTTAACTTTTTATTCCTTTATCCTTTAATATCCAATCTTTTGCTAAAAATTTTATTCTAGCTCCTCTAACTTTCACAAACTGTCATTGACCAAGTTTGACCACGTTTGACCAGGGAAACTACCATTTTACCCTTGTGGTTTTTCTTTTATCCTCATCATTATTAACCATTTAACTCCAATTATTTCTAATTTTCGTAACTAATTTTCCTACAGGTTTTTGAACATCAAAAATAATTTTTAACATCTCTAAATCACCAGGTTTAATTATCTAATGTTATAGTATATAAATATCATCTTTTATTAACCTTAAATATACCAAAACCTTATAAATTCCTTATAGCACTTATAAACTCTTTATAAATTGTAACTTAATTCTACAATTATTTTTCTCATCATCTAAACTCTCAAAACTTCCATATTGACCCCACTTATTTTCGGTATTCACCTTTAGTACCAAATTTCCTAAATTTTACATATTACTCTTAATTACTTCCAATTCCTTTAATTTAACTAAGTTAGATAATTTTTCTAACTCATTAATAAGCCCTTAATTTTCAGCCATATGAAATTCATAGTATATGAATTTTTCTTGTATATTATGATAGTTTATATTGAAGCTATCAATAAGGAGTATAAATCTATTCTTAGATTTAATAACATTAACTTTTAATAAGCTAAAAAAATTGAATATTAATCACCAAAATTTCGGCAATAAATAATAAGATGAACAATATGTTAGATCATATATAGTTCAATAATTAGAACCTTGAAATATGAGTTGTATGGGGATTTACCTTGTATATAAACCATTAGCTTAATATTTAAGCTTGATTTCCTTAGAAATTTGACAGCAATTTGCTAGAAAAATTGGCTCCAAATCATAGAATAAGATGAAGAATAAGAAGGGTTAGTAACCCTAGGCACTCGGCCTTGATGAAAATCAAAGAAGGAAGAGTTTCCAAGAAGGCAATGTTTTACCTCGAGAATCAAAGGCCTTCTTCCTGGTTTTCCTGAGCATCTGGGGGCTCATGAGCTATGTTTGTTAAAGCTCTTCGAAAGAGGATTCCAACGAGATATCAAGCTTGTTATTTGGACTTAAGATGAGAAAGTTATGATCTGTGCAAAACAAGGTGTTCTTTAATGTTCTAATCTAGCTAAATGGTGTTCTTCATGGGTTTCTTCAAAGAGAGGAGGAGCTACGAGTTTGGGAGCTCTAATAATGATGAGGTAAGTGTCTGATTAATGAATTATTAAGGGGAAAAGGTGATAAGGCAATCAAGGAAAGTCATGGTAGGTGTAAAGTAAGCAAAATTGAATTTTAACACCTTTATGACTCATCATGAAGTAGGCAGCCTTAGTCACGATTTTGTCTGATTTTTTTTGTTTCTTCCTTATATTTATGTAATATTAGATGCATTAAACTCGTTCATAAGGACTTATACCATGTGTTAGGTATGTTACATAGCCAAAAATGCCTTAAAAACCATTTTTATATGCTTCCGGTTCACATTGATTATGCAATTTGTTTTGGCTAGTTTAAATGTGTCCTTAATACATTTACAACCTTTAGAAACTTTGTTCATGAAATAGCATGTTGCTCATTCCAATTTAAACCAAGTCGTTTAGTGGTTTCTCCTTGACTTACGTCGGTTTAGTACCTATTTACTGCGGCTTTGTATACTTAATTTGTGTGTATACGCTGTAACGCCCCTATTACCATAAATACAGCGGAAATAAAACTCTAAGGCGATTACAAACCATCGGGTTCCAAACACCCGGCACCAAACCTCACCAATTACACACTTACAATCTACAAAAGCTACGGTCTGAACTCGAGAAAAACTTAACACAAACATAATAGAAATTAAACACATTAACTCTCCACAAAACCTAGTCTCATCCCAAACGCTCATTCTCTTCGTGGCCACCTGTAAATCAATTCGTACCTGCAAGATGAAACCAAGCAGCCCACCCCAAAAGGGGCGGGTCAGTTCCCTGGAATGGAACTGGTACAATTCTCCAAAAACAAACTTATAAAACATAACTCTTCAAAATAAACAGTAACATGAAACAAACTCTTAAAGTAAAACAGAGATAAAGCACTTCCAAACAATCAAGTTAAAGAGAAAAGAAAACAAGACAAAGATAGAGATAGAGAACTTCCAAAACAAGTCATCCACTTAAGTAGTCACACCACATAGTTAGTAAGCATCCATTGTTGATGTTAGAACCAATTCCCGTTCGGAGTATAAAGACTCAGATAGTCACAAAGGACTAGGAACAATAAGATAGATCCATGAACCAATAACTCAAGAGTGGAATAATTCAATTGGGAGAGATGGCCCCCACCGCCAGATATCAATGTCCATATGGACGAGGGATATACAGCCCCCTGCTGTCAGATTTAAATGTCCTGGTGGACGAGGGATATACAGCCCCCTGCTGTCAAATATAAATGCCCCTATGGGCGAGGGATATACAGCCCCCTGCTGTTAAATATCAATGCCCCTATGGGCGAGGGATATACAGCCCCCTGCTGTTAAATATCAATGCCCCCTATGGGCGAGGGATATACAGCCCCCTGCTGTTACCATTGAAGACGCGCGCACGTCGAAAGAAAGATTTCCAAGATTGACCTTTTCCAAATTCCCACTAGATCACCAACTAACCAACCCAGAGCAATACCAAAACACTCAGTCCTACAGAGTGCAGAAGCGTAAACCCTAAGCAGTCAATGTCTAACGGGACACCAAATAAAAGAAACCAATACCCAAATGAGTTCCACATCCAGGGCTCAGTTAGTCACACAACCATTTCCTTTTTAAAATTTCCTCTTAAAGTCAGTTAGCGTTTTCCAAAACATTCCACAAGTCAATCAGAAAAAATATCGGAGTACGAGAAATCGTACAAAACATTCCATAAAGTCCAAAACACGTCAAGCTGAGTACGAGAAATCGTACCTGGGTAACGCTGTAGCAGTTCTAATCAACTTGCGCAAACAATCAACAGTACTCTGAAGAATATTAAAGGTAATCTATCATCAATCACTTGTAGCCCATGTTACGCTTAAATAACTCCTTACTCTTATTTCAAAGTCTCAATTATCTTTTAAGTCCTCACTTAAATGTTATCTATATTCTTTGAGTTATTTGAGAACGTTGTATAGCCCACGGTGGTAAGATCAAGGAATGTATCTTATTAACACTGCTAACTGACCCCTCCTACCCACTTTATTCATATTTACCCACAATCCTCACATTCAAGACTTTGAGACCTTTATACACAAATGTGTTTACATTATATATTAAATCTAAGAATTCCAATAGTAATCTTAGCTGAATACCTTTATTCCTAGTTTAGAATAAACATTGTATTATGACCTATGATAGATTCATCCCATAATGCTATACTATTATCTCACAATGTAATGATTATGTATTTTATCAATATTCTACTAGATAATCCATTGTGATTAAGTTTTCCCCTTAACTTAATTAAGATCTACATCTTGTATATTGGAACCATAGTGTTGTAGACGCATTATATCATAACCTAATTGAGTTACTAACTCATTTATCTTATCTTTAGTCCAGAAAGACTTTTTATTACATCCAGTTAATAATCTTGACATAAGATGTTAAATTACTTTTCACCTTGAAATAACCATATTATAGTTAACTTAGACTTATCAAACTCTTACATTTAGTATTCACAAGGTACATTATTTGCTTAATTATTACTTATATAATAAGGTGTTTAAATAAACCTTTTACGTATCCTTACTTACCTTTAATCTCCTAAACATTTTATTTTTAACACCCATTCGCTCTATAGACTATGTATAATCCTTTTGTACCAAACTTCAATAAATTAAGCCTTAAATACGTTTTAAATTGTTTTACAAACCTAAGGTTTCAAAGGAATAACCTAATAAATAAATTTCCTTTATTGTATTTAGGATGGACAATATATCTACATAGAGTAGAATTTATCAAAGAATCAAATTCGGGTTCGTAAGTGAAATTGTTAATTATTTAATAAGATAATCTACTATGAAAATTCTCTTATTTTATATTCAAATAACCCATCATTACTTCCCATTACCGTAAAGTATATCAATATAATTTCTTATGTAACTTAGTTTTATCTAATAAAAGGATTCAAAGGTTTTAAGTACCAAATTCCTATTTAAACCTTCCTATAAATTCTCACTACTAAATACCCACTTAATTGTAAACTCACATCCTGAATATTGGTAATAAATGTATTTTATATGGCTTATCTAATTCTAAGAAACTTAAGGACAATTGTTTAGATAAATTTCCAAATCATCGTTTAATATAGAATATATCATAATCCTTATAATGATTCTATCTTAAAACATTAAGTTATATTTCACTACCATAATGTCAAGAAATGATTAAATATAGACTTACTAGCCCACCTCACATTTAGATGTAAAAGTATTTTATTTATTTTATTATTGTTTATATTTAAGAACATTTAGATGTAAAAGTATTACATTTATTCATTAATTATATAGTAAGTCCTATTTGTGTAAAATCTAATTACAAATATTCCTAAGCCCCACTTATTAATTACCTAACCAAATTATAGATTTACATTATGGTCTTTGACAAATAATATTACACATGTATTCTAATATGGTTTATATAAATCTTAGAAATCCAAGATAACTCTTTAAGCTCAATTTCATAACCACGATTCAATACTAGCTCATATAATATTCTTTTAATAGTATTACGTATAAGTTTAGTTTAACTTGTTAATTTCGTCATATTCCATTTTCTATAAGGTACTTTATTCCTTTTATTTATTCATTTATTTTATGTGTATTTATTAGGATTAATTCAAGGCATCCTTTATTAGTTTTATTGCATTTAATTATTTATATTAACCTTTACACATATCTATATCCAAAATATGGTTTATAAATAAAGTATTTTCCTTAGTTTCAATTAAGTATATTAACTACTTTATTATATAATTAATGTAAATGTAGATTAATTTAGTTCCTGATTTAACCTAAGTTACTACTTAATTCCCTTTTATAAATGCGTAAAAATATATATATTTTATTCCTTAGTTTAATTAAAATATTAACTCCCAACTCCCATATAATATAGTAAGTAAAATGTAGGATAATTAAATTCCTTATCTTGTATAAGTTTCTACTAAGTAAGTATATATACATATATGTAAATAATTTCACTTCTCTTAAAAGCCAATACCAAAACATTTATAAACTTACTGTTATAAAATGTTAATTTAGTTTCCCTTATTTTCCCCAGCTTAAAAGTTAATTAACAAACCATACTTTAATTTTTGGTTACATTAAAAACCATATATTATAAGTTATTCTTATGAAAAACTCATAAACACAATTTTTAAAACCTTTTACCATTGCCCAAAAATTCCCAAATTTAATATACAGTAACTATAACATTTTAGACATATTATAAATTTTTATTTCATAAAAATATCTTTTTAATTTAGCCAAATAATTCTAGAAAACCCGTAACTTGTAAAAATCATAACTTATGTTTAAAAACTCCAAAACCATAATAATTTACATCAAAATAAACTAGATAAAATAAGGAATCTATGGTTAAAATTTCAAGTCAAAATACATTCGCGAAGATATTTAAATTAACTCAACAACTTAAGACTATTTACTGGAATTTATTAAAACCCTTATAAACTAATTCTGGAATGTTTTAACTCTCGGCCGTCCAATCTCTTAAAACAAGATCGGACGGCCCCTGTACATCGAGTTCATCAGCGAATTCAATTACCAAACCGAGTACTAAATCCCGTTTTTCTCACAATCTACAGAACGAAATCGAGTGATTTTTGTTTCTATGAATTCGTAATCGAATTTCAGTTCTATGGTATCAATTTCCCCAATTATAATGCAGAGTTCATCAAGATTCGAATTCGATTTGGAAGCTAGGGTTTATCTCGGTAATCTAATACAAATCTTACCAATTCTCCTAATCTAATACGAAATTGACTAAATTAACACATGGGTTAGATCGGAAATACCATTACGAACAGCAACAACGGAGAAATTTGATCGGAGACTCACCGGATTGTGCGAATTGGGTGAGTTTCAATTCGGAAACTTGGAAAAGACTCGAACTTTAATCAGTTCGTGGTGCCAACTTTGCGGATCTAAACTAGCAGTACAAAACGAGTTAGATTATGAGTAAGGGCTCATTGGAAAGAAGAAATGTAGATCTACGTATTGGTAGCAAGAACTAAACCTAACTCGCACCATACAGAAAGATATTGAAGTTACAAAACACGAGTTTACCTCTCTGTTTCGGTGTTATTTTATGTGCTGTTGAAACCAAAACTTTAGACCTCTATATCTCCCAACTGGTTACGAATCAGACTTGGGCATAAACACAAAAATTGTAGAGGGATTAGAGATCTTTACAACGAGATAAAGAAATCGAATTTTGGTTGATTAACGAAGAAGTTATGATCGACGCAAGTTACCTGAAAACGAAGAGAAATCTGGAATTCTGGAAACAGCTTCGCAAGGTGGCTACTTTGGCTCGATTTTCCGGTGGACTCAGAAAGATTTAGGGTTTGTATGAGTAATGGTTGGAAAGAGGAATTGAAGGAGAAAGAATGGTGAAGACGGCATGGAAAAATATTGAGAGATGTAAAAGTTATAGCCGTCTAAAGTTAGGGCAAAGTAAGGGAAATCGGTTACCGAAAATCAGGGAAGAAATCAGCTAAGTGTGGGCGACCCATTACAGAGTGACACGTGGCATCTCTTAAAATTTTGATTCAAAACTTCAATCTAGCATAACTTTGGCTAGGATGATCCGTTTTTGACGTTCTTTTTATCGATCTTCATGGTTTTTCATAACCTATTTATTGGTATAGGTTTCATGGCCTGGTTTGACCATTCTCAAAAAGTCAACTCTAGCAAGGCTTAATAAGCTTTAAGGTTTCTAGAATTTTATATTGACTTTTATGTTTCAAAACAATGTTCCAACACTTCCTAAATCTTTATAATATATTTAGAGTGTTTAATAATTTTCCCAAGATTTATTGACTTATAAATCTTATTACTAAATTCATAATACTATCTAATAATGTATAATAATTAGGGTTAAATAGGAGAAAACCCCTAAATAAATTTCACAACTCCATATAATAATTTAATTCATTATTCCTATCATAATTTAATTTTTAATAAAAGAATCCCCTAAATTAATTTAAATTAATTTAGGGGTATTTCATACGCAATGGCTCCTATGACCATTTAATTGTTGTTCCCTTATTTCTTTATGGTATTTAGGCTCATTAGCCTTTTCGTTCCATGTATACATGCTTAAAGCACATTTTTTTTCTTTAAAGCACATTTTTTGCTCTAAGGTGCGTTATCGGTTTAAACGCTAATTCCGCTAATGCATATTACTGCTCTTAGAGGTATTTCCCAGTTGAAATCTCTTGGGAACTTATTGGTAGTTCCCTAATTTATTTGTGCTCTTTAAAACACCTTTTGCTCTAATTGTTCTTAAAGCATGTGTTGGTGTAAATGTTGTTTAACACTTCTTCTAATGTTTCTAACGCACGTTCTAGCCTTAGTATATTCTAATTAGATAGTTCATTAATATATTAAGGTTTGGGGTATTTCAATCTACCCCCCTTTAAAGAACTTTGTCCCCAAAGTTCCTATGTATCTACATCTCTTAGAATACACAAGTAACTTCACACAATAATAGGTCATATAGATCACTCAATATCTGTATAGGCATTCTGACTCATAAGGTCTGCCATATATATACATTTACCACACTTGCCACACAACATATCTTTTGTATGTTTTAGTAATCAAAATACCCTTTGTATATTCTTTGTTGTATACTCCTCACGTAACCGGTTCGGAGACAAAGGTTTTCATGTCCTCGAGTTCATGAGCGAGTCTTAGTAAAGAAAATACATGTCAACTCCAATTCCACTTTATGCTACTGCATCTACTCTTAACGTGGTTATTGTGACCACTTGTAGGGAGTTTCAGGAATCATCCGACCCTGATGTGATCAGCATCAATGTTGAACTATCCTTTTACCCCAATTTGTGTTCAGTTTTCCTTGATCTGGCCAAGATCAAGTTCTACCTCCCACGTCAACTTCAAACAACCAATAATTATTCATGTAGCATTTTATATCTTTTAGTCCTTCTAGCCATAATCATAAATCAATACATCACCAAATTATGGATCCATCAGTCATTCTTAATTCACATCTCAGCAATTACTTAGAGAATTTAATTCCTACCAGGTTCTATATCGGTCTCATACCGATTCATACCTCATAACATTACCATATTTGGTCTCATATCAATACATATCTTAGGGATTTTAATTCCCCTGGAGTTTCTACTCCTCTTTTCCTGAGTTCTCGCACCGAAGTTAACGAGATAAGCCTCTAATACATCTGGTATTCGCATCTAAGTGTGCGTAATAACCACAACCACAAAAAATGAATACATGTGTTTATATAACATACGTATCAAACATAACAACTAATTGTATTGTGCTATGCACACTGTAGGTTACGTACTCAATATGTGAAATATAGGCTAAGCGATTGTGAGCTCTACCCCCTTAAAATGGATTACGCCCACGTAATCAACATTATATCATCCTTGAACATAGGTTCAAGATGTTTAGGTGTCATAGAGCATTCTAGCTTCCACGTAGTCTATCTCACATTATGATTGGGTCAGAGGGTCTTCACCATGGTAATGGCTTAGTCTCTGTATCAAGGATTCTTATTGGTGTTCATACCAATCTTACAACTGTGTTCCAGTGTAGCCTCTAAGGCTCCAAAGTATTTGGTAGATAAGTCGTATATTTTTATTCAACTGGAAGATGTGAGACACATCCTTCCTTCTTCTCTTTTGTTAGGTATATCAAACCTTTAAGATACGGTCCACTAGCTTCTGCTGCGCGACTCTGATAATCTTGGGCTTAGTTTGCCCTTCCTATCCTCTTCAATATGTTTACGGCTCCTTTGTATCCTTATAACTTAGGAATAAAGTTCTCTTAATGGACGCGTGGTATATTTATCTATACACGGTCTTTATGAGTTATAGCTTGTCTATCCAGTTCTCTGGAGATCTGGTGTTCATGCTGTTATTACACCTTTCAGCGTCTGAATTGTTTCCTACTAACTGATCCTCAGTCTGAGATTCCTGTGTAATCTGGACTCACTGTTTAGTGCTTATTGCTCTTCACAGTTTCCTCAAAAATCTTGAGACATATAAATTGTCCATACTTACTAATCAGTGCTTCTCGCACTTCATAACCCTTAATTGTTTCCTCCTGGAATGAGTTCTCTGACTCTTTTAATCTCATTGGTTTAACTGAGTTCTTCCTCCTCAATTGTCTGTGGTAAAATGTTGTTCTGGTGTGAGTTTGCATCGCTGACTGTCGTACGGAGTCGACTACTTCTCGTGTTTCTTACACTACTCGTTTACATATATAGGGTACCTTACTGATACATTGCTACTTACGCGACTAACTTATAATTAAGTCCATCAGGCCCACAAGCTCCTTTGGAGTGCGGTCGTCCCACATCTCGTTTAAGTATACTCGTAGTGTTCGTCACACGCTTAGTTACAGCTATTGGTGAAGTATTCTATTGCCGATCTCCTCTGTCATCAATCCATGATAACGCATATGTCGTTCTTCTTGAACTTAATCAAGGAATATCCATCTACTGGGTTCATAACTACATTATACCTTCTGTATTTGGTACGGACTCGATCCCTTAGTAATTTTGAGGTCTCTTTCCTTAGAGTCTCTTATCTTATTTCTCATGTCGATCTATTAGGAATTCACTTCAAGCTCCTTACGGAATGGACTGTATGCTTCCTGTGAAACCTTTCATCACATGGTCCAGGCTACTGGCGTTACTGCACAGTCTGTCTCCCATTTCATCACCTTACTTACATCGGGTTTTAATTCATAAATCTGATTGCTTTTGTGTCAATATTTGATGGCTTATATATAGTGGTTGCTTTGCTGTGCACCGTAACTTAATCTACCTGATAGGTATTATTCTCATGGCCTCCACTATCGAAGTAGCTTTAGCTTTCTCATATTGCCCATTGATGGCACAGTTCTTCAATTGTTGACTTCAACGTCTTGTCTTATTTTTACTCCCTTTCATGGTGTAAACACATTGGGAGTTCTCTAATTTCGGTGTTTGGCGGTTGCCGTATCGTGTTGTAAAATGGTTATCTCTTAATATGAAGGTGTTCTGCTTCAATCTCAGGTTCGCAAGTAGGCTAATTTCTCTCACATTCTTTCACCCTTTATGATGTTATTTACCATGTAATTTAACCGGTTACTAAAGAAGTCATCCGTTGAATCACATGCTCTTTTGAGCGTTGGTCACTTGACGTGCCATGCTGCGCACTCACAATGTTTATCTCTGACGATTGCTGATTCTTAAATCCTGGGTGTTGGATATGAGGTCTGTCTCTGCAGCCTTCCATATTATTTATGTGTAACTGGAATGTTCTAAGAAAATTTCAAGGTCTACAGTTCCCATTCTCCAATAGAGTGTATTCAATCTCTAAGAAGTGAAAGCCCTTTTTGAGGGGTTTATTCCCACTCATGGCCTCACAACAAGGAGAGGTATCCCCACCCTAAAAGGAATGGTTCGTTCTCCCCCCCCTGTCAATAGCACTATCTCAACATTCTCATTGGTGCCCTTTCCTGGCAATTCTTCCTCAATTTAGTATAGGTTTTCATAACCACTCGTATGTACGAGTTGTAGTTCATTCATGGCCTAGATAAGCCTTTTATGCTTTCCTGTGCCTCGAGCTCTGATGTATTTAACATCCTTGGCTCGTAGGCCCTTAATGCTTGATTAGTCTCAAGTGATAGCTGGTGTTCGGTTCACTGTTGTATTCTTAATCATCTGTAGGTTATCCACGTAATTCTCTAGTTCTCTGAACTCTATCAATGTTAGGTCACATCATTGGATGTACAAGTGGGTATAACAATAAGTTGTTGTAACTCGCTTCCTGCTGTGGAAGTTCGCTTAGATAATCCGATGTTAATCAGTGTCTGTGACAATACCTTCGCTCTCATAGACTAGCGTCTTTTAGCAATTAAGGATTAGTTTTCATTAGGCCTCTGCCTTCAGGTGTCTAAGTCGGATATTTATCCTGGCTATCATGTGCTGCCATAAATCTACTTTGTTCCACTTTCGTTGACTACGCCACCGGTTAATGACTAATCATACTTGGGTGTTAATGAGTTAGGCAAGCAATACTAACCATCATTTATGGATCTTTTCAGCTCAACTATACCAACTCTATGGTGTAGTCCTTTTGAGGTTTTCTCTTTTATGATTGCACGTCTTTGATCCTAGGTAGGTCATTGCTTAAATTTGTTTTCTCTGATTCTGTTTCTGGGGTTATCAACATCTTCAATGAAGAGTGCTGTTAATGGTATTATTCTGGGAGTTCATCCCGTTTTTATTGAAAGTTTTTATGTCATCCATCTTCATTGTATGTCGTAATACCTTTCTTGTAGGTTATTACTTACATCTGGTCCTCTCACATTGTTGAGTAATCTCTTCTGTTCCTCCTCCATTCAGGTTAGGTTTGGTTTTGGGTTGATGTTCTTACCTGTAGTGTCGGTTGTCTGTTGCTGATGCTCACGTCGTTTAGTTTCCTGACCAAGTCCAGCTCCCGGCTGACTGGTGTATTGATTTAGTTGTCATGGTCAGGCCGTCAGGCCCTCCTGATATTTCGCTCTTCAATATTAAGGATTTGTAATCCGGTGTTAATATGTATTATATCCGTGGTTTTTACCATTTGGTCTTCACGGCTTCCTGTAAATCTTCATTGCGGCGGCACTTGCCTAGGCAAGTGCGCCATGCAAGATGGGCTATCGGTACTGTGTACGTCGGCAATGGTATATTCTCCTAAACTCCATGTAGGTGGTAGTCCATGGGACTCCTTCTTTGCCCTTTTTGGCTTTGGTTAATTGATTATCTGGGCAGCTTCCTGACTGCTTTGTTAGTATAGTTACTTATCAGGGTATTCCTCTTTCTGAGGGGACCCTTTTTCTTTCGCTTTTGCCTTGGTTCTCACTCTCGTTTCCACACCTTCGTCGTGGTTTATCGAGTATTAACTCTCCTTAGGCACTACGTTGTAGTCCTATCTTGGAGTATGACTTGCATATGCATTCGTAGTCGTCTGAGCTATTGCAGTCAGGTCTTTGCAACCCTTTTTTTTAGGTTCGGAGTTACCCGCTTCATAATTGACTTTTAGGTAGTCCCTATGCTCTTGCACGGTATTATCCCGCTGTTATTGCTTCCTTGGACTGTTGTCCAGTGTTTCTGTCGCTTCTCTTGTCCTCCCATTGCACTCGTAGTGCTTTCCTTCTTACTGGTATGGCGGGGTTATATCGACTGCGTAGCATGTCGACCCATGTTGCCGGTAATTATTATTCTCTCATTGGTAGGATTCCGCTGGTAGTGCCTGTTTCAACGCTGCGCTCCAATTGGGACCTTCAAGTCTTGAAAGACTATTGCATAACGAGGTGCTTCTCGTATTGCATAATGCTAAGTAATTGCCAGATCGGGTTTTCCCGAGTAAGAGAAAGCTTGTCATCTCTCTGGCGTTCATTTCCGGTATCTTAGAACCAGGGGCACGGAGGGCGGGTCAGGTATTATAGCTATCCGATACACATCGGGAATCCTAACTAACGCACCTCTCACACTAACACTCAACCCTTATCCCAAAGTCTAAAGTTCCTAACTCGGTAATTCCTAAGCTTGGTAATTTCCAGTCATCAGAGCGTAACTACGCTCTGATACCACTTTTGTAACACCCCAACTCCAAATACAATGATCGACGCCTTAAGTCCATCTCATTCATTAACCACGCAGCGGAAAAGTTCTACTAAATTGTGTTATTACCGCCGTTAGTCACCCACGTGACTAACTAGGCCTATTCTCTTACAAGTCACGGTCTGACTAACCGGATAATTACTCGAGCATCTATACATTACATTCCATAAAACACAACTTATACCTAGTATCTCATATCCTAATACATCATACTAACATCTCATCATTTACTAAACGAGTGTACATGCACAACTCGTGTAACAAATGTAAAAACAACCCGAAGTACTCTACCCGCTACCTCTCTACTCTCAGGTTGAATCCTCGTCTGGTACCTACCTGCAAAGTTTAAATCACAGGCCCCAAGGGGCTCAGCATATTGCTGGTACAGAAAACGTGCAGCCCACAAGCTAGCAGGGTTACACACGACTACTTTGTCGTATACATGCAATTGTTTATTCATACAAATAATAATAAGATGTACGATAACAAACAACACATTTATGTGAAACATTCACAGCTCAAATAAATCGAGCGTCGTAATGGACGCCCACTAATGAGTAAGTTAGATTCTTAACTCCTGAGGCCTGAGAATTGTTTAGTTCTCGTGTTTGACCATACCTTATAAGTGTCAACCGTTCTCTTAATACAACTGGTTGTTCTCTAACTGAATTGTTAATTTTTGTCGGGTCAAAGTAACCCTAGCCAATGAGTTATTAGCTCTATTGGTTAATAAACATTAAATCTTAAGTTATGAGGGGTGTAGGCTTGACCCTCCCGCGCCTCCTGAATTTGCCTCCCAACTCGAACTGTTCACTCGAGCTGGTCGGGTCTGTTTGTCGACCCTAGGCGACAAGTCGTAGACGAGCCATATGCGGAAGACAGATCTGATACAGATGCCGACCTCCTAACCTAAACATGCATGACCGGAGTCAGTCCCAGATTCCTCTCCTCCCAAGTTCCAGTTAGTTGAAGTCCCATTGACAATTTGTTAGCTAAACCTCTCTCGGTATTAACCAACTAACAACAGGGAGTATTTATAACCTTATACAATTGTTACTAAACATAGTTAATGAACAAGCTCTGAATCAAGTCGTGTTAGTGTGCAATGGACACACAATAACAATACAGTAGATCGGTTTCATGCTTAATCTTGTTTGGTCGTATCACAATAACACATAGCACACAAACCGAGGTAGACCCCGTTAGCAAACAAGCTACAAGAATCCCATACCGTACACCGGAGATTGGCTAGCTCTTAATCCCACGTTCGCCTAATCCGCCGAACGCCTCTGACTATCTAGATCTGTAACCAGAACTAGTATTAGTATCCTGTGTCTTAGAACTAATTGGGTTCTCTTTTCAACTTAAACCTCTTCCTAGGTTAACCCGGGTATAATAGTATACCATTTAACGGGTTCGTTCATTTAGGAGCGTTTTCAAGCTCAATTCTAATTCATTAACATACTAATGTCGTTAGCAGTTATTTAGTTGCACAGTTAGCAACTTTAGACTTATACGGACCTTATATTAGGTTTTAGTATTTTTCACTATTCATCCGTATTTCACTATTCATTTATACGGTCTCGTATTCTACTATTCATTTATACGGCCTCGTATTTTACTATTCACCATATTTCACTATTCACGTATATGTCTCGTATTTTACTGTTCACGTATACGTATTTACTATTCATGTATACGTATTTACTATTCATGTATACGGGTACTATTCACATATACGGGTATTTTTCCATGTATACCAAAATTTACATATACGTTCGTATGATACTCCGTATCAATACGTATTTATTTCTTTTCCAATATAACTAGTATTTTCTTTAAAATACATTAAGTATTGATTTCTCCTATACTTATTAAATTACGGGTATACCCCTCGTATACCCTAATTTATGCACGGGTCTCGTTTAACCCCGTCTTAACTCTGTTTTTTTTACAACTTGTTTCTAAATTCTTTATTTAATTTCATTAACCTTCTAAACACATAACAATGTGTTATTTACATTACTTACCCATAGTTTTCTCTTAATCTCTATTTACTCATAATAAGTTCTAAACTAGTTATTATTATTTTTTCTAATTTCTTCCAAAGTCTTTCTTAATTAATTTCTTTTATACTTTTGGTCAATTACCAAAATATACCCAAGTTTGACCAGTCTCTTATGGTCAAACCCCTAACTTTCCATTATTTACAATATTACCCCTAAAGTTAATTTAACTTAACTTTTTATTCCTTTATCCTTTTAATATCCAATCTTTTGCTAAAAATTTTATTCTAGCTCCTCTAAACATTTCACAAACTGTCATTGACCAAGTTTGACCACGTTTGACCAGGGAAATTACCATTTTACCCTTGTGGTCTTTTCTTTTATCCTAACTCATTTATTAACCAATTTAACTCCAATTAATTTCTAATTTTCGTAACTAATTTTCCTACAGGTTTTTGAACATCAAAAATCATTTTTAACATCTCTAAATCACCAGATTTAATTATCTAATGTTATAGTATATAAATACCATCTTTATTAACCTTAAATATACCAAAAACCTTATAAATTCCTTATAGCACTTATAAACTCTTTATAAATTGTAAACTTAATTCTACAATTATTTTCTCATCATCTAAACTCTCAAAAATTCCATATTGACCCCACTTATTTTCGGTATTCACCTTTAGGTACCAAAATTCCTAAATTTTACATATTACTCTTAATTACTCCAATTCCTTTAATTTAACTAAGTTAGATAATTTTTCTAACTCATTAATAAGCCCTTAATTTTCAGCCATATTGAAATTCATAGTATATGAATTTTTCTTGTATATTATGATAGTTTATATTGAATCTTATATCATAAGGAGTATAAATCTATTCTAGATTTAATAAACATTAACTTTTAATAAGCTAACAAAATTGAATATTAATCACCAAAATTTCGGCAATAAATAATAAGATGAACAATATGTTAGATCATATATAGTTCAACAATTAGAACCTTGAAATAGTAGTTGTAGGATTTACCTTGTATATTAACCATTAGCTTAATATTTAAGCTTGATTTCCTTAGAAATTTTGACAGCAATTTGCTAGATAAATTGGCTCCAAAATCATAGAATAAGATGAAGAATAAGAAGGGTTAGTAACCCTAGGCACTCGGCCTTGATGAAAATCAAAGAAGGAAGAGTTTCCAAGAAGGCAATGTTTTCGACTCGAGAATCAAAGGCACTTCTTCCTGGTTTTTCCTGAGCATCTGGGGGCTCATGAGCTATGGTTTTAAAGCTCTTCGAAAGAGGATTCCAACGAGATATCAAGCTTGTTATTTGGACTTAAGATGAGAAAGTTATGATCTGTGCAAAACAAGGTGTTCTTTAATGTTCTAATTTAGCTAAATGGTGTTCTTCATGGAGTTTCTTCAAAGAGAGGAGGAGCTACGAGTTTGGGAGCTCTAATAATGATAGGTAAGTGTCTGATTAATGAATTATTAAGGGGAAAAGGTGATAAGGCAATCAAGGAAAGTCATGGTAGGTGTAAAGTAAGCAAAATTGAATTTTAACACCTTTAATGACTCATCATGAAGTAGGCAGCCTTAGTCACGATTTTGTCTGATTTTTTTTGTTTTTCTTCTTTATATTTATGTAATATTAGATGCATTAAACTCGTTCATAAGGACTTATACCATGTGTTAGGTATGTTACATAGCCAAAAATGCCTTAAAACACCATTTTATATGCTTCCGGGTTCACATTGATTATGCAATTTGTTTTGGCTAGTTTAAATGTGTCCTTAATATATTTAAAACCTTTAGAAACTTTGTTCATGAAATAGCATGTTGCTCATTCCAATTTAAACCAAGTCGTTTAGTGGTTTCTCCTTGACTTTCGTCGGTTTAGTACCTATTTACTGCTGGGCTTTGTATACTTAATTTGTGTGTATACACAATGGCTCCAATGACCATTTATTGTGTTTCCCTTATTTCTTTATGGTATTTAGGCTCATTAGCCTTTTCGTTCCATGTATACATGCTTAAAGCACATTTTTTTCTTTAAAGCACATTTTTGTGCCCTAAGGTGCGTTATCGGTTTAAACGCTAATTCCGCTTAATGCATATTACTGCTCTTAGAGGTATTTCCCAGTTGAAATCTCTTGGGAACTTATTGGTAGTTCCCTAATTTATTTGTGCTCTTTAAAAACACCTTTTGCTCTAATTGTTCTTAAAGCATGTGTTGGTGTAAATTGTTGTTTAACATTTCTTCTAATGTTTCTAACGCACGTTCTAGCCTTAGTATATTCTAATTAGATAGTTCATTAATATATTAAGGTTTGGGGTATTTCAAATGCATTACCACATTTCTTTCTAACTTTCTTCTTATACTTATCCACAAATTGTAGATAAGAACCCAAGTCTTGACAGCTCCACTTGGATAGATCTTTGTAGTCTTTGGTGATATTACAGTTTCTGCCCAATCCTCTCTAAGATTGTCGAGCAGCTTATACAAGACACTCTCCCTATTTGGTAGGATGTTGACTTCCTGCATAGTAGTTCTCATAGTCCATTCTCAGTTCTTGGGCCTTGCATTTCTTGAGCTCAATGACTCCTTCATGAGTTGCTTGAAGAAGAGTCTAGATTTCATTTGCTGACTTGCAATGATTGACTCTTCTCTGTTCTGGAATGGACATGCATGTATAGATGGCTCGAGATGCTTGTCGATTCAGCTCATACCTTTTGTGATTTGCCGTAGTTCATGTAGATCAATCTGGATTGACTGCGAGATCTCCTCCAATGACCATCTCCCATAATTCAGAGTTGACTGACTCGATGTGTTGCTCGATCTCATTTTTCCAATGATCGTAATTCATGGAAGTGAGTTTGGGATGCTTGAAGTGCATCTTGTTGTTTTGATTGGTGAAGAGGTCTGCCATTTCTACTTGATTGAATGTCAGCTAAACGGGGCTCTGATACCACGTGTAGGATCGAACAGCTGATTCAAACCAACTCAAGGTGTGAGTCTGTGAGATGGTTTGACTTAATCAAACTAAGAGTGCAGAAGCTATTACTTTAGTGTGGGATGTTGAAAGACTCAAATAAACTGACTAAGAATGTGTTAAGGAAAGACTTAGTCAAACTCAAGTAGATACACACAATAAGCTATTTTATTTCTGGCCAGGATCAAAAATAGCTTACAATGCCCACTCAGTAGAAGAGTTACACGTCGTGGTTCTCACTCTGTTGGAAAACAAGTGTGAGTCCCACATTGAAAAATTATATAGCTAGCAAGTAGTTCATACAGCTTATGGGCTACTCCACCTAATGCCAATTGGTTTTAGGATGGAACCCCATGGGTTATTGGGCCTTACTAGTCCATATGGGTATTTTATACAATTCCCTCCGTTGGGCATATACCTCCCCCATAATATTTCTAACATGGTATCAGAGTCTGGGTCCAGCCTTGGGTAATACACCACTGTCTAATGGATACTCGAGTAGAAACAGAGTGTGTCTTAATAAACCAAGAGATGGGATTGAGCCAGTATGGTAAAATTGGACTGTGTCACGAAGAAAAGACCGGGCCAGTACCAAGTGGGGTCCAAACAGGGTGTAATGTGGGAGACAACGGAGGTGAAAGACTTACACTTGAGGGGGGATGTTAGAGAATAAGTGTGAGTCCCACATTGAAAAATTATATAGCTAGTAAGTAGTTCATATAGCTTATGGGCTACTTCACCTAATGCCAATTGGGTTTAGGATGAAACCCCATGGGTTATTGGGCCTTACTAGTCCATATGGGAATTTTATATAATTCCCTCTGTTGGGCGGATACCTCCCGCATAATATTGCTAACACACTCACCCTATACAGATTCTAATCAGCTCAGTGATAAATGTAGTGAAAACTAGGAACACCATAGATTGAGTCTATCGATGTGCACTAACTAACTTTAGTACTTTTCTTTCTCTAAAACGGATGCAAACTCTTACAAAACTTCTCTCAACAAAATCTCTCAGGAAAGCTACGATAAGAAATGAAATGACAAATCTGTTATATAGTTGCTAGGATTTGAACGTTGGAGAGAGTTAGTTCCTAAATTTTAGGAACTAACGACTCTTTCCTTGAATTTCCGAAGCTGGAGCCAAGTCTTCTGATTATTGCCAACACGTTGAGAGAATTTTGGTCCCAAGTGGAACGTTAGTAGGTCAATGTAGTTCTGTAGTGCTCCTTTAATCACCATTTTGCATAATTTTTCGGCCCAAGGATGATAGTTGAGAACCGTTGTGATTTAGTGGACGTTGCTCCTTAAATTTCGCAACTGATTGACAATTTCACTTGGATGGACCTCACTCGATATTTCGGTAAGGACAAAGACTCGTCGATCTAAGAACTCACTTGATCTTTCAATAAGACCGAAGACTCGTTCGATCGAAGGACTCCTCCAATCTTTCAGCAAGGACGACTTTTCTCTTGTTGAATGACTCGTTCGACCGAAGGACTATCTCAGGCAACACTTCGACTCCAACAAAAGCCTTTATATCGGAAGATAAATAGGGCATCATGTATCCGTATCCAAACTGGTATGGATCGAAATTCATGGTCCTTAGGAGCTTTCTATGCATCAACTCATTGTAAGATCAAGAAGGAGTTATCAAGGTCCATGGTCCCCGATTGAAAATCTTGTTGATAGCTCCTTCCTCTCTAAGCTTAAACATGAAGAGGTTCTTACCCACACTCAAACCTTAATATGCTGATGCAATTGCCAAGCCTCATCAAAAGTGCCCTTCAAAGCCTTACATCTGTGATTCGGGATGAAAAGAGCTTACTTAGGATGCAAGATCAAACTATATCATTCTGGTTTCCAGAAATCGTCTAAGCCCATAGAGAGGCTTTCTTCTTTTATGAACAACAAAATCGGCACAGTAAGAAAGCAATTGTTCCACCTGTTCTTCTATTCTTGGGGTCAGCCATAGCGGAGAGAAGGTTGCAATGTTGTAGTGAGACCAAGAGGAGAAGGGAGATGGAGGGACGAAGAGCGAGTAGGTGAGAAGAAGAGATTGTGGTG